>JANHGL010019908.1:0-62722 GCA_024611195.1 Ceyx melanurus
AGGGTGGGCGCGGAGCTCCGCGCACCGTGGCCATGCAGTGAGTGTCCGCCGGCAGCACCGCAGCCCTGGGACCAGCCGCCGGCACCCGCTGAAACGCTGCGAGGAGAGGCCGCCGCTCCCCAGCTCAAGGTACCTCCCTCCCGGCCTCTCCCCAAGCCGGCATCTGAGTGGCGAAGCGGTAGCCACAACTGCCCTGCCCCGGGGGAGGAGGGTCAACTCCCCTTCCCACCCGCGGCGGGGATACTCACCACGATCCTAGGGGATCCGTAACTGGACGTAAAGCCGTAACTCGGAGCCTTTACCATCGTACTGTTTCTTTCCAGATGCAGAGGTGCAGCAGTGTCCTGTTTCTGTCTTTAATCCTCTGTGCCACCCTGTCAGAAACATTTGGACTGGTTTTCTCAGTAAGTACTTATCACACTGCTCTGGAGGCCCCGTCCAGTGGCATCATCCATGTCTCGGCTGCAAAGAAAAAAAAAAGTAGTAGTTAAAAAACTACACTGTAGTTAGAAAATGGGGTTGACAAGATGCAGAATTTCAAAAGAGTTTAGGCAATAAAAAGGTTTTTGATTCAGTATCTGGGGCTTTTCAATGCTACCTCCCTTGTAACAAATAATGTGAATAAAGAGGAGGGAAAAGAGTGTCTAGTTTATAGACCAAAATTGAATGAATGTCCTCTCTGACTGGTGTAACATAAGGACTTTTTAATAAAGAGGCTGTCATGTCAATCCAAACAATTAAAATAAAACATTATTGTTTATGGTGATTGTTGGATATTAATATAAACTTGGGGTACAAAGTCAAGATTTCTGCCTCCCAAGTGTGATTTGCAGTTTCACTTACATGGTGTGAACTCTTCACACCACATGGATGTCTGTAGCAGAACCACTGACTTTGAGGGGGAGTAAGCAAGAGTTCCCCATTAATAATTGTTTCAATATGATTAGCTTTTTATTCTTTTATATGATTTTTTGATTTCAAGCTTTTGTAAGATATTTTCTGCTAAGAGAATGCCCATTTGGGTACTGTTTGCTTTGTCTTTTGAAATTATGGTGTGGTTCAAGTAATAACATACCTGTTTGGTTTGGCTTTATTTTTCTTTTAGGCAAAAGAAAAAAGAGGCTGGACTTTGAATAGTGCTGGTTACCTACTGGGGCCACGTAAGTAGAGTACTTCCCCCCTGTTATTTGAAATTCATTTTTTTTCTTGTAAACCAATTTGTTGTAATGGGCTACTCCCTCTTCTGATGAATGCAGTAATTTTGTCCAAACCTGAAAGACTAAAGAAAATCATGTGGGCGAACACTTGATCACATATTTATTACATGCCTATTAGAGAATGGACTTAATAGAAAATAACTGCTCTTTTCTAAAGCAGAGGTGTGCTGCGAGGCTTTGTAACCAGAAGCACATCTGGTCAGTTTTTGCAGTTCTCAATGGTAATTTTCATATGACAAATACTTTCCCCTCCCAGCAAGGTGTGATGAAGTCTGATAGCATCTTAGACATCACATTTTATCATTTGTCCGTTGACTTCTAAATGTGTTTCAGATTTAGCCTTTAAATCTGTTTGAGGATAGCCTTTGTTACCTGGCTTTATTATACTACTGCTTTTTTTTTTCTTCTTTTTTTTCGCCCAAAATAAAACAAATTAAAACAATAACATGCAAACTCATGACTGCAAATATTAAGAGTTCACTATGTGAAGAATATATTTTCATATATGTAGAGCTCTGATACATGTACATCTAATTATATGTACAAATATACAGGAAAAACTGATTTACAAAGATGGAGCATCACAAATGTAGATTATAAGAAAAGAGAAATGCAGTGTTAAGCTGTCTTGAATATCTGTCCTCTTACCATTATTTGTTGTTACTATAATAACACTGTCATAGTTCTTTTTAATTAACCTTAAGGATAAAAAAAAAAAAAGGATTAATGCATCTTAAATTAATTAACTGGCTCTGTAAATGTCTGGAAGTATATTTGCCCCAAAGCAGGTCTAATCAAACTGGCAAATATACTGCAGGGAAATATATTTGTCAAAGTGCCATTTATCTAAGACTGGATAATAGGAATCATCCTTTGTTGCAGGTCGTATTGATCAGCTTTTACTGATAAAGGAAATGCCCATTGCAAGAGAAGAGGCACCAGGGGCATGTAAGATAGTTTATGTGAATAATCTTCAAAAACTACCTGCAGTTTTCTTTTAAACAAACTCATCAGAAGCACTTTATAAAAGTAGAGGCAAGGGTACCAAAAACAACTCCCCAAATTATACATGAATGTACAAACTTTTCTTTACAACCTCCTCTAAATTTAGTAATAGCTTCAGCAAGTGTGCAGTACAGGACTGGGTCTGTGAATTATATAAGTTATAAGCACAAATAGTCACAAGAAAAGTTATTTTGTTGACATGCTAATTGCTTCTTTGTCGGTTTATACATCAGATGTGCCCATCATGATCTTTTCTTTGAAATCAATGAAAAGCAAGCAATATAGCAAAGGTTATTAAGCCAATTAACTCTTCTGATTTTTAATTTATTTGTCAGATGCAGTAGATAACCACAGATCTTTTAATGACAAACATGGTTTCACCGGTAAACGTGAAATACAGTCCGAGGAGGATATTAAAGCAGGTAATGAAATTCTGAAAGCAAGTATTGTTGATTTGTTGTTTGTTTTGTAGTTTATTTACTGTTAGAGTTAAACACCTATCTAGATACAAGGCTTTTCCTGCACTTCAACACAGTTGAAGTCCTTTCGTCATAGGAATGAAAGAAAAAAAATGGAGCCTGGCCATCCCATGTGTTCTTTATTTTATCCTAGTTTAAAAATATTAAGCTGAGTAGGAAAAACTACCATTATTGCTTTTAAAGTATAATAGATCAAATTATTTTGAATAAACCTAGATATTTCTTTCATTGGCTTAAAAATGTATTTTAAATGTCACCCTATACACTCAAGAGTTAATTTTTTTTTGGCTTTTTTTTTCCAGCAAAGTAATGTTCACTACTAAAAAAAGATAAATTCCTTGTTAAGTCTTGCAATATTTGCTATATTAAAGCAAGATGGATCATCTGCATTAAAAGATTGAGAATGTGGTCAGAACCAAAGTCAGGTCAATATTGTTCCGAGGTTGTATGCATCAGAATGTAGTAAATGGCAATGAAAAGGATGCAGCCTTGTTCTGAATTCATCATCCAAAGCTGGACCCCTACATTACAGGTCTAGACTCAATTTGTGAAGGGAAGCTGGCCCTTCTAGGGTTTATCTTGAGCACCTATTTCAGGATAAAATGTAGAACTTACAGAAAAAAAAATAAATCCTGTTTGTTTCTTCTGAGGAGGAACTAAGTATGCTGCAGACATAAAGTGAGCTGGGATGAATCTCATCTTTAGCCTGTCAGAGTGATGTGCCCCTCACTGCAACCAGAGCAAGCTGTGTGTGCTTGGCTGCTGCTGCACTAATGGGGGTGGGAAAAGCCCCAACCCCAGAGATCTCTCAGGCTATTTTAAAACCACCCAGTACAATGCAAATATAGCTAAAACTAAGTTAATAAATATAGGAAATGTGCTTAATCACAATTTCATGGGCATAATCACTGGTATCAAAATACTTTGCCAGTTGAACAATGTGAAAGGAAGCCAATTCTAATCTAAGGGTGCAGCTTGCCCTGCAGTGTGCTGCCATTGATGGCTATGCTACCAGCTCCTTTACAGGAATAACATCTTAAAAGTTAAACTCTTTGCTGCATATCCATCATTACAAATAAACTGGCCTAGACTTGTCTAGGTGGGAGCTGAAAATCATTTAACTGCCTCTATTATGAGCCTCATTTGAGGTGGTGTTCTACCAACACAACTTTTCTTTGAAGCTGAAGTTTGAGTTCCAATCCAAAGAAGATTTGAAAAATGGATAAGGTAGTCAAAATTATTATTTTATTTGGAAATTAAGGACTTTTTTTCTCAGTCAAATTCTGCTGAATGTTTAAAAAGTTTCTTAAAATGTCAATTACTGCAAGAGAATCCCTGCAAAGAACTGCTCCCTTTCTTTGAAGGAATACTGCAAAATTTGCAAGCTTTCTAGATAGCCTAGAAGAATTTCTAAGATGTATTTGTTTCATAACAGAAAAGAGGAAAAAAAACCCAAACCCCTCAGCCAAACACAGGTACACAGCTCTGTATGCAGAGAACTAAAAATCCTAGGGAAATCACCTATGATTTGTTCTTTAATACAGAACAATTATCCATCCTGTTGATATAAAGCAAGATGTCTTGCAATAACAAGCTCCCAGGGCCATTTTAAAAAGCATCAAGATCGAAGGGGACTAGAATGTATTAGATATATATGCAAAAACAAACTTTTCTGAGCTTTTTAGTAGTGTTCCAGGCCTAGCTTTTGGGATGCATATCACTTCCATATGACTAGAGTGGCTTATTGTGAATAAAATCAAACTACATGAAGAACTTTAAACTCTTTCACAAAGTTGGTGAATTTTTGCTAAATTTACCTTTCTTGTTAATCTCAAAACTGTGGATACAAAGAAGAGAGTTGAGAATAGAACTCATAAGGTTTTAAAGACTGTGGGGTCATTAAGGTGTTAAATGCTCTCCTGTATTGAATAGCATGCAAAGCTGGGCAATTTTGAGAACTGCAGTTACCTATCTTAAAGTGGTTTTGATCTCCCATAAAATGAAGTTTTCTTTTAGTGATATGAAAGAAGAAGAAATTTCAGATAGCTTTTTTTCACAGTATTCATAAGCCTAGCCACAATGCCACATCTTTTACCATGTTAACATTAAGTAACAATCAACTTTTGTTATAGGGAATCTTGGAAGACCACTGGCTGATGAGAACATTGTGCGCACAATAATCGAGTTTTTGACTTACCTGCATCTTAAAGGTGAGTGAATAAATACCTTCTTAACCCTTCATGCTTTCTGCTGTGAAATTTACTGAGAAGATAAGGACTATACTTGAATGCACAAGTCGACTAAAGATGTGAGTGTGCAAGACTTTGAACTGCTCTGGTGGAGCACAAACTGTCAATTCCATTTTAGTGCACAATTTAAAGAATGTGGGTTGTCCTGCTGAACTGCAGGTCAATGAATATCTAGCAGGGTTCTAATACCCTTTGATTTCTCTGGGTACTGCAAAAATAATAACAGCTACTACTATAATTGCATGAACTCGGCTGTTAGAACTGTTGAAAACTAAATCAAGTCTGATTACATGGGAGTTAGTATGACACAATTTGATAGCAAATTCAATAAACCATCAGTTCAACACCATAAACAGTTTGTTGAAATACTGAAACACTTGTTAGCAACCAAATACGTCCAATACATCCACATCTCCCTTTCTACATGTGTTCTATAGTACAGTCACAACATGAAATTGCCACAACACAAAGCTGAATGTTGGATCAAAATGTTGCTAGTAAAAATTCTTTGGAGTCTTAACACTGGGGCAAGAATTGTAAAATGGAGCTTGCAGCTGCTTGTTCAAAGATAGTAACTTTATACCTTTAGGTGAAGAAGGCTGGATGCTTCTGAGTTTTCACTGGTTTTGCTTTTTTACAAAAAACCCCAAACAATATAGAGCTTTTAAGAAGGTCTTCAGCCCTTCTAAAATTGACTAAGGAGCATTCAAAAACATATGTACTTGTAAGAAAAACAAGAAGGAAAAAAGTTATTTTTACTGCAAGTGTTTAAGGAATTCTCTCAGAAAGCAAACAGTTCAATAAATCTGTAACTTCTATAGTCTTAGTCCTGTATATAAAAAAAAAAACTATAATCAATTTTGTGGCAAGTTTATACTGTGGAACAGTAACAAAGAACTGTTTGTTACATTTGTATTTTAAAGTAATAATTATTAAAAGATGCTTTCAAGAGATCTGCTCATTTTCTGTCTATCTAAGGGACAAAATTCTAGACCTCTGTGGCATAATTTTCTAACTGATATGTGCCCACCCAAGCACAATAGGTCTCACTACTGAAAATATCAACCAAGTATATTCTTCCTGAATAATAATGATTTATTCATAATGATGAATAAGCAATTTTGAATTCTAAGTAACAACTCCCTGTTTAGGATGGTGATGAAAAACAACTGTGCTTACTCAGAAAAGATTGTATAATTGTCTACCCTCATAAAAAAAAGGCATCTCCAAATCATACAAGTTTTCCATGAGATAGTTCTTGCATCCCAGGTTTCAAAAGGCACAAAAAGTTATCATCTTATCCCTTGCCTGTATCTATTGCCAAGACCAGGGCAAACTCTTATTGCAAAATCAGAAATGTAGATTTAGTAAGTGAAGAACAGACTTGATTATGGTCAGGACAGTTTAACTTTTTTGTTTGAATAAAATTGCATCAAATATGTTGGGTTAGACATGCTCCTTTGGGAGGCTGGGCAAAAATCCCCCTCATGGGATTCAAATTCAGCCAGTGGTTATTCAGATTAGACATACATTCTGATCTGCAAGATAAAGTGACTATTTTAACAGCTTAAAAGTATCTTGGTGATAACTGGAAATGGCCTTTGACTCTTTCTCTTGAAAAACTGCTCCCTCCAGCTGGAAAGGCTTTCTGTATAGAGCAGGCTATAGGATGGCAGTCATAATTGAATAATGTTAGAACTTTTGAGATGCTGTGATCCAGCAATATCAATTGACATAATAAAATTGGTGTAATTTCATTGTCATTCTGTCACTGCTGTTTCTAAAATAGGTGAAATTGGAGCAGGAAGATGTTATTAACATTCAAAAGAAAAAAAAAACCAAACCACAGTAGCTTATAAATTAAAATATGGAAAGTTGAAGTATTTGCTTCTCACTGTTGAGAAAATAAAAAAATGTGTACTACTGAAACTGGATTTCATTAATTGTGAAGATTAATATGCATACTTACTTAAGTACTGTTTCATTTTTCCTCCCATTTTTTCAGAGGTGGGAGCACTTGACAAATTACCTTCACCAGAGGAAACAAACCAGTCTTGAAGAATGTATTTTTACTTTATTACTGTGTAGATTTAGATTGAACTCTAAACAAAAGATCCAAATGACCTGAAGAGAAGAATTATTGTTTGCATTAATCTCATAAATGCATTCTTCCCTCTGTTTGTATTGTTTTGTTTGCTCTCCTGTGATGTTATAGTGTAAAATTTTGCCTTGGTATTTTTTTTTTTCTGTAGGGGAATGATAAAATAAAAATAAAGAGCAACTAGATTGCTGTTTGGTTTGTTTTTGTTGTTTGTTTGTTTTTAAAATTAAATACATACCAGCATACAATACGCCATATATAAAGCCCAGGTTATACTGTAAGTTAATACTGCCTCTCTATTCTTTAAAGTTACAGTAAAATAAAACACAAATACTACCTATCAGGTACTTCAGCTGAGAAAAAGAATAATGACTTAAAAATGCTGCAATGCAAAGTCTTTTTAGGTCACAGGTCTGTCTGTACTTCCATGCTTCATGGAAGCCTTCCCTCCCTGGTCATATTGTCATAGATGTTAAGTAATAATGATAATATTTCCTTGTATTCACCTATACTACACCAGCCTGCTGAACACCACATGCCTTCACTCAAGACCAGTTTAACTGTTCTGTACAGGTAATTGGCTCACACCAATCCTCTATGTAAGATCCCTGTGTCATCAGGAAAGCTGGACCTGTGTTCTTTAATGAAGAAACTCTTCTGCCCACTCCAAGATTAAAAAGATATTTTATTTCATGAGATGCTTTAGTCTGAATCTAGTGAAGCACTCAAATATGTTATTAATCAACACTAGGTCTGTGCACTATGAATGTCATATCAAGAAAGAGGAAAGGTTGGAGAGGATACAGAACGTTGTAGAAAGGTTTTTCATATTCAGATAACCTTCACCCTCTGCATAGTGCAATGAAATATCAACCTTTCAAAAAACACTGCAGTGCACAGTCTGACAGAACTTTTGCAGAAACTGGTGATGTAGTCTGTTTTTCACCTTTAGCAGAGCAGAATGCATTGCAGATGCCAAGCCACTGCTGGCTAACTTCAACCTCCAGGGCTACCTCACCTTGTCAGTCAGCCTGTGCTCTTCCTCTGATTCACACTCAGCTTCTGACCTAATGGCTGATACTCATTTTCCAAAATGTGCCAACTACACTTCTTATCAAATCCAATGAGTTTTTGAGCAATCCCTTCAGAAAATGTTTTACTGCTTTAGTATTTTAGAAAGATAATTTTACAAGTACAGACTACTAGTATAGAAGCTTCTAGTTCAATATAATTTAGTAAATGTGTGGCCTTCCAAAATTGTGAAATAAAGAAAAAAAAAAAAAAAAAAAGGAGATTCACCTTTTATATATTAGTATAGTGCAGAAATTCCAGACTCTCATTTTCACTAATAATGTTCACATCTTCCATCATAAACTTGAAGCAGAGCTCACTAAAATAGAGGCATACTTTTAATTGACTTCCATGGACTTTGTTTCATTGACTGCTAAAAGCCAGTATCCATTTGCAAAACTCAATAACAAGCCATCTTTCTGTGGCAAAGCAGCTGAATCTATGATCAAATAAAAAGAATATAATCTTAGCATTTGGTTTCTTTTTGTTTGAAATAGGATAAGAGACTGAGTTTAAAATTAGAAAACAGTTATTAAATCAAATTAGCATACTGTTAGCTCTTTAAAGCTGGAATGGTCTTGTTAGAATGTTTATTTGAAAGTCTGAAATTTGAGATGATTTGAAATACTGATGAACTCATAGGATCAAGTTCCTTGGCAGATTTACATCACTGTCTGAGCAGAGGCCCACAAGCTCATTGTTCTGCCCTACTCCATCTATGCATTATAAAACCCTCAAAGGATCATTATAATGTAATTGACAAAAACAGTCCACACACTTTCACTTAGTAATGACTTCATTCAAACACACACCAGTAATATTCCAGAATAAAGGGAGAGGTAAAATTTTCAAACTGTTTCTTTACAGATTATAGCTCTTATCTTTGCAAAAAAAAAAAAAAAGGCACAAAAACCAATGATAAAGGGACATTTTTTCTGTTTATTAATGCTCATATTTAATTGGAAGCTACATCTCAGACCTAAGTTCTGCATCTATTTGGAATGCCATCTCCACAATCAGCCTCTCAGACAAATGCCTGAAAAAGATGGTCTTTACAACTTGAAAGCAATTAGTTTCAATGGGGCAAAGAGACAATAAAAAAAAAAAAGTTTCAGTAAAAAAGAAAAAAAGAAAAAAAATCCCTAACCATTTTCTAGTTTCATTTATTTGCTCATTTGCATACAGCGTATCACAAAATCCTTCTCTTTTGTGAAGGATTGGATCAGACTTGTATCTGCACTAGAGACAGAAGCCAAAGTCTAAAGAATGATGAAAACTTTGTTGCAGTGTTTGCCAGAGCTATGATATTTCCCAGCATGCAAATTTAACTCTGATAATGAACAGAAGACTTGCATGATGCTGAATGACTGGGCAATAAAATGGCAGATGAAATTAAATGCTGATGCAAGCAAAGTAACACACACAGAGAAAAACAACTCTAATTTTGCATACACATAATGATGGTCCAAATTATCTCTGGAAAAATAGCTTAGACTCATTGTACACAGTCCTCTAAAAAATGTCATTTTAAAACTCAGAAGCTGTGAGAAAGGCAAATGGAATGTTAGGAATGAAAGTAGCCAAAACCAGAAAACATCATTAAGCTACCATAATGTGGTGATCAGCTCACTGAAGGGAGGGGAAAAAAAATCCAAATCAAACCAAAAACACTGTAGAACCAGAAAATCTGAAAATCTTTAGAGAAAAGTGACTAATGTCTTCATCATCAGGGAACACATTTCAAACACAGAAAGACTAAACAGATTGTGACTCTAGCTAGAGAAAGAGACTAATAAGGAGAGAGATGGCAGGTTTAAATGTCATGGTAAAAGTGCTTAGGAAATACACTTCTTGAAAGAGAGGATTTAATGGCTACATGATAATATCATCAAGTAGCATTTTTAAACCTCATACCCAGAAATAACTGCCTTTTCCATATAGCTCATGATGACAGGCAAAGGACATTGTGGAGGCCATAGGTTCTGAAAGGAAACAGTTATATTCCTGGAAGAAGTCCTTCAAGTTCCAGATGAAATCACTAACTTGAAAAGTCTAATTAAATTGTTCCTTAGAACACATTACAGACGTGTGTGCAAAGAGCTACAAAACAACCCTTAGAATCCGATCCATAATTCAGAGACACAGGGTTTCTTCATCTGCACACCATCTGATGCCACTTTACAAAAGAAACTTGGAAATTACAATTTTCTATTTTATTTTTCTGCTAAAAAGGCTACAGAAATGGGTACTATTCATAATAGCAACAAGAAAAAAAAATAGTTTACAGTGCCTCACCTGTCAGGTAGTCTCACAATGACTTGTTCAAATGCAGATCACTTCAGCATACAAGAGGGCACAGCTGACATAAAACTGTCTACTCAGATTAGGAAGTCATTAGGCAGCTGACAGGATACATGTATTTTCCCACTGGTCTACTCACGTAAAGGTCAGGCTGCAAAATCAGCATAGAAAAATTAAACAGGATTCAGAATACTGAGGATGTTTTAGGGGGCTTGAGACTGGGGTTGACATGATTTCTGCTTTCAAGTTTAATGTTAACATAGTTAAAAAACAAACTATAGCTCTTTTTTTTTTTTTTCTTCCCTATCACACTAACTTCCAAGGATAACAGAGAAGCTCAGTGGGAGTGAGGTCACAATACATTCTGACAATTTTTTATCTGTTCTTTTGCCTTTCTAACAAGATGAGCTAGGAGATAGTATGTGAAGCAACACATTAACAACTCTCAGAAAAGTCATGAAGGCATTTTTACATCGTTTCAGAATCTGTGATACAAAAAAGCAACAAGCTAGAAATGGGCTCCAGGAAATACTTTGCAATGTGTCCAGAGTATAAATTACCTCAGGAGATTTCTTAGGTAGATAGGAGGATTAAAAGACAGTTTATAACTGAGAGTTATTAGCAGAACAAATGATTTGTCAGCAATTAATTAAGTACATTAACAAAGTACAGTACTTCTATCACTATGATGTGTCCTATCATTTATTTTTAAATAAATGTAAATACTAAATCCTGACAATTTGAGGATTGAGTTTGACGCTGATGAAGCTGTACAAATGTCGGATGCTAAGGTTTTTAATACCTCAAAGTACAGGGTATTTATCAATTCATGTGCAACACTCAGCACCTCCCAGAAATGAGCTTTAAAAAGCCAGAATTTAGCTGCAGGTAAGAACTATTTTATGTCCTTGGTTTGTAAAGCTCTGCATTTTTTTCTTGAATATTTGATCACATTCCTTTGAGATTTAACTCATGTATGTTCCATTCATGTAGTGTTTCTAATTGATTTGATCTCCACAGATTTTCCATTAAGTACATATAAGTCACAGAGCCTGAGTGCTGGGAGACATGAGTTTCATAAGGAATGTCTATCTGAAATTCTACTATCCCCTGATTTATGTGCCTCTGGGCAAGACTGTGACTGAGTGGAACAAGGTTGCAGCTGAAACCCTCCAGGTTCTCTTTACATTACTGTCCTCAGGCAACTGAGTAGTGGCTTGGATTGAATCTCAGGGCACACTGTTTGTGGAGGGAAGTGAAGGCTGAGCTGAGGTCTCGGTGCTTTGCACGGTGCTGCCGTTTGCTCTGTGGCTTGTGGACAGCACAGGACTGAGCCATCAGCACAGCTCCCCAAGGGATATCCCTGCACAGACAGGGCCTCAAGGTGGCCCAGGACAGCCCCCGGGAGTCACCTGTAAGCACTAGACATGACCAAAATTGTTTATGAAATTTAAGCCAGAAGATCCATACACTGATGAACTTGAGTCATTTGTTTATATAGGATCTGACCTTATTCAGTGGAGCAACCTTATACCAAAAAAAAACAAAAACCAACCCAAAACAAAACAAACCAACCTTATTTTAATAATTCTCAGATCTTATAATTTCAGAAATAAAAGCTAAATAAAAGCTATAGTCACCACCATGACATAATACTCCTCCTTCCTATCTGCTGCAAAGCACATTGCTCATTAAATACTTGTGACACTTTGGGCCTTCAGAACCATCTACTGTTTCTAGCCATTAAAGAAATTATACTGATATCTGTATTATTTAGAAACATCCCCATATTTGTGAAATTATAAATATTTTAATGTAATTATAAAACACTTCCCCCCCATAATATTTATATCTGCCTTAGGGTCCATTTAAAAAAAAAAATTCCTTTTACTACCCAGTGCACCTAACAGACAGTTTTCTCTCACCACAGTACTCAAACATCTGTTTCCAAAACTCAGTTTGATTAAACATAATAGCTTTGTTGTTCTAATAATTATTTTTGTATTCTTCTCACTCTAGTTATTTATTAGCATAAAACAAAGTAAGTACCTGTCAAATTTTGACAGTGTTGACAAGCCAGACATTCTTGGCTGAGTAAAGCTAAGCAGATGTAACACACTTTTTTCCTTGTATGATCTGTACTGGGTATTATGCATGTGTATTATTCTTTGTCTCAGCCAGATAAAACGGATGTTTTCCTTTGGGGAAAAACCAACCAACTAAACAAACAAAATTAAAAATCCTTTTTAACCGCACTACCTTTAGTGAATGCAGAGCAGAATCACATGGACAGTCTTGAGATGTAATTATCAGAAGAATCAAAGAAATAAGAAGAATCAAAGAAATAAAGTATTCTAATGTCCTAATGTCCTATTTTTTGAAGTGATTTAAGGACAGGCTTGGATTTTTTTTAGGCATTTATTTTGAGATGCAGAAACACACTTGACTGTACTTATGGGAAGCACGCAATGAGGTCAGGTGTTGAACTACCAACAAGATTTGAAATTTTAATTATTTACCTACAATTTAAACCATTATTAAAGCAAGAACTTGTGTACACTAAATCACACTTTCTACTAATCTGAATTAACATCAGGACAAGAGGAACTGGCCTCAGGTTGCTCCAGGGGAGATTTAGAATGGATGTTAGGAAAAAAAATCATCAAAAGGGTTGTAAAGCCCTGAAACAGGTGCCCAGGGAAGTGGTAGAGTCACCTTCATTAAAGGGATTTAAAAGCTGTGGAAATGTGGTGCTAAGGAACATGGCTTAGCAGTGACCTGGCAGTGCTCATGGTTGGACTCAATGATCATAAAGGTCTTTTCCAACTAAAATAATTCTATGATGCTATGAATATTGGGGTGCCAAAATAAATTTGAAAACCTTACTCTTCCTAGGTGAAAGCATGGAAAATACTACTAACTTGTGCTATTGCTAAGGTTTAGGGTCAGACAGGCCACTAGATGAATGACTGATTGCTTTACACCAATGTCTCTCCTTTCCCGAAGGGGAAGGGAGAAGGAGTAAGAGAGGGAGACTGATTGCAAAAAGAAAACTAAAACAGCCTCATTGAAAATAATAAAATGAAACATATACAAACATATACAAAATCAGTATTAAACCCAACACCCACCTGATGGCAATTACCTCCCTGTCACCACTGATGCTGTGGAGCAGGCACCAGGGAAAGTCCCAGACTGGACTTGGCAGCAAACAGGAACCAGATCCAGGAGATGGATTCTGTAATTGGAGCACACGGATCCAGCTCAAAGGCAGAATGGACTGAGTGCTCCTTGGATGATGGCCTTTGAAGAAGAGCTTGATCCACAGAATCCTTTTGGATTCTTTTCCTAAAGGTAAATTACCAAAACTTGGTAAACTTTCAGTGAAACATTAAGACCTTTCAGAAGAAAAAGTTCATGTATATGTCGGATCAAGGTTGATTGCCTTTTTTTTTTCTTTTAAATAAATTATTTTGATTTTCAATTAATATGTAGAACATGTTAGGGTTGTTTGTTCTTAATGCTTTAGTTTTCTAATTTTCATGCTTCCAGGTGAAAGCAAAGGACAACTATAAAGCAGAGAAGGTTGCCACTTTAGAAGACAGCAGCATGCACAAGGCCTGGTCTTCTGAGCATAATGCTGGACCTGCCTAAATGGCCACAAGGTGGTAATCGTGCTCTACATGAAAAAGCTCAAGTGTGTTTAACAGAACAGGTTTAAATCAAGGAATTATTTATCTGGAACTGTAATTACAAAGTAACTGTAGTGCCTTTAGAAACCAGGATGTGGACACAACTAGTAAAACACTCCATGCTGGCTCAGAGAGAAATGCAGTGGCCAAGTGATGCACACTTGCTGTGAACTGTGATTTGAAAAAATGTGATTGTATGACAAAAACTGAGAACATCGTTGGGATAAAGTAATAAAATAAAACCCGCAAGAGCTGCGTGCAGCATCTGTCTCGATGCTTTACCAAAGTTTTAGTGAGAAATAATGGGAATAAAACACTCATAAGTTTTACACTATGAATAGGGAGGATTACAGTATAGTCCCCTCTCTGGAAACCCGTTTTCTATAGAATTAATAAGGCAGCTTCCACAGTAAATCTTTTTGTTAGTGCAAATCTTACATTACAAATATGCTTTCTTGTAAATCTCTCATCAGGTGATTGCAGAAGAATATTATTTTATTTCTTGGAGGAATTTATAATATCTTAGCCAAAGCACCAGTTTAAATACAGAAAAAGAAATTACATAGAGAAAATTAAAATTATTCCTTTTCTAGATTTGAAAAGTGCCACCCTAAGTGACTCTTATCACCACTCAAGTTGCAGAAGGCAAAAACAGGGACTGGGAGAAGGAAGATCCACCCTCTGTATGTGGGTTTGAGACCACCTAAAAAATTTGAAGGTGTACAAGTCCATGGGATCGGACTAGAACCATCCATAGGTGCTGAGGGAACAGGCAGGTGAAGTTGCTAAGCTGTTTTCCATCATACCTGAAAAGTCCTGGCAATCTGGTGAAGTTCCTACTGACTAGAAAAGGGGAAATATCACTCCCATAAGACCTGGGGAACTACAGACCAGTCAGTCTTACCTCAGTGCCTGGAAAGATGATGGAGCAGATCCTCCTGAAGACTCTGCTAAGACACCTGGAAAATGAAGAGGTGGTTGTTTGGGAAATTATGAATTTAAATTTTACTAGAATAAATCATCCATCACTTCTGTGTCTAGACTTGGAAAGCATCCACTGCAAACTCAAGGCACTATTTGCACAATTAGACATTACCTCCACTAAAAGTATCAGAATCAGGCCTTTTACCCTTGACCAAATGAAGCAGAATGATTGCATCAGTTGTCTGTGATAATGAGATGATTAAATCATGCGAGTAATAGTTCACTCATCTTCCAGCTATACAATTCATGGTTAATGAGTGCTCTTCACATACTCTCCACCATAAGGACTCAACTCATAAATCACTCCCTATTCATGTGGGAGTTCACTTCAGTCTGAAGAAACAGAGTAATGATGTGATTTTTATGCTTGTGTGGGGGGGAAAAAAAAAAAAAAGCTAAATCACACTACTTTGCCCCACAGCAATTTCCTTTTGTCTTGCTACAAAGAGATTCTCATTTAAGCATACAACAGGAGAGCAGCTTGTCTATTTTTCTACATTTCCCATCTTCTCCTTAAATGAGCTCACATAGGTTGTTTCTCTTCAATCATATATTTCTTTCTTAAGGTTTAATTATTCCGCAAATTTGTTGTTTCCCTTTTGACCTCACTGACCAATTTTATAGCTCTTGGTTTTAACCACTCTAAGGTTTACAATACCTCTCCCTGTAAAAGAGGTAACAATGACTTTAAGAGGGTGAACAAGGAGAAACAACATCACCTGTAGGTTGCCCAACAATTGGATTTGAACTCCGTGACTGATTCTCAGAACAATGGCCTCTAGGTCTCACCAGAGCCAGTTGCTGCAAGAATAAATGGCTTTTGGATAGGTCAAGGCTGATTCAGACATTAGTGCAAGGTGATGAGCACACAGAATTGAACAGCAAGGTTAAAGGATATACTTTCAGGGATAGTAGAAACCACAAACCTCTTGGCCCACAAAGTTCAGTCCTTTGCTGTTGGTGGTAACATCTTTATATATTCCACTTCCTACAGAGCAAAGTATCACATGATTGTTAATAGATTTTTTCCTAACATATGGAGACACTGCCAGGGTAGGTAAAATTTTCAGTATATTCATGCTGCAAATTATTGACTTTCCAACAGCTCTGTGACAGGGAGCAGCAAGGGCAGGCTGAGCCTCAGGGAAATCAACTGGGAGCTGAGGGTAACAAGACAGCAGAGGCAGTGTCCACACTGAAAAGGGCACAGTCCCATAGTATCTGAGAAAGAAGGGAAGAGCAGGTACAGTGAAGGTAACAGTTCATTCAACAGTCTGCAGTGCCAGACAAACACAGAGTGATGAAGCAGGTCTGAGATAAAGGCAGAAAGTCTGGATCATTTGTCAAAATCAGGATCATTTGTCAAAGTCAGGACCATGTATGAGACCCTCAGCTGAAAAAATACTGAGCAAAGAGGACCTGCACCATACCTAAGTTGCCTTCACCCCAAGAAGCCAAATCCACAGAAGGGATGGAGGGTGTGCACTCTGAAAGCATCTTGACCTTCTGTCATACTACAGGTTTGTCTGCATTATACAGTGAAGCACTGTAGAGACATCTGCTCCTCTCAGTTGAACTGGCCCTGCTTTTCAGCCCAAGGATTTCAACATGCTAAACACAAATACGTAGATTCAGCTATGCCCCCAGGAATCAGTGCTGTACACAGAGGAATGCAGAATCGAAGTGGACAGAGCTGTCTACATATTAGGGAACACATTGATTTACACTTTTTATTATCTTCACCACAACCACTGAACTTAAAAGCTTGCTTTAAAAAGATATCAAAATACTTCTCCCAAGTAGATGCTTCCAGTAGACAAGACTTCATGGAAAATTATGAAAGCTGGCAAAATCAATATTATTTGCAATCAGATCAAAACTGAGGCCAGTGAAACTTATCTCATGGAGTCTGATTTTGGCCAGAACAAAGAGTGAAGCTGATTTTGCTTAGCTTTGGTTCAACTTTCAGCAAAGCAGAACATGTTCAAGTATTTTGTTGACTTGAGAAAGCTGCTTGAATTAATAGAGATCTCCATACTGTACACTGACTGTAGTTTGAGTGATCCAACTCACAGCAGATCTGTGCAAAATATCTACCTGTACTTCTGGCTATCATATCACCTTATAAGTAACAGCTGCTTCCAAACTGACATTATTTCTCCCTTAAGAAGCTCTAATTTTCTCACTGCTTAGTAAGTGCACCATCAGAAAACTGCACAGCTGGGTTTTTGAAGATCACTCTGTGAAGCAACACAGAGTCTGGTCCTTGGAGCTCTAAACTGAAAAGTTGCTTGAAACTCCAAATGTTCCCAGCCTGAAAAAAAAACAGATCTCATAGCATCCCATAACCAACTTACTATATACTTCTTTTACACTAGGGAGCTGGACTGCAGTCTTTACAGGGAGATCTTCCCTACAATGGTCCCAGTTCTGTTGTGTGCTGTTACTTAAGCACTACTGTGGCCGAAACAAACAAGAGCAATTAACAATGACACAAACTCACTATCAGAGTTGGAGGAGCTCTACTGCATTCCACTTGATCAAAACCAACCAAACAGCTAAACCTAAATACTAATAGTTTTGTTGTTACTTTCCTATTTTTTCAAACAGTAGTGTCTACTCAGGCTTTATCAATGATTCAGATATGATCACTACTTTCTGACAATGTATCACTCATACCTTTTCCATAATTATTTCTGCACTTGCACTGACAGCTTCCAAATCATGACAGACCTGCAGCAATCTCTGACAATTATTATTATTGTTAATATACTCACCGCAGTCAGAATCTCTCTTGAGGACTGCCTGTTAGTGCTTTTGACAGTAGGTACACCTTAATAGGCTTCTTAAGACACAAGAGAAAAGATATGCAATGAAATGAGGCTGGATTAATTAAATGGGAAAAAAATGTAAATTTGGACAGCTTCCTACTGAAGTTGCTTTCTGTAATTCCCAGTCCTGTTGGTACATAACAGAAAAATACAGTATTTCAGTAGTTTCTTCCATCATTTCTCTTCTTGCAAACAATTTATTACTCTGATCCCACAAGATTTCCCATTTCTAGACGTTTCAAAGGAGCCTCAGATGTTATTAATAAATGGCAACTATATACAACATTTGCCAAGATCCTTGCATGAAAGGAATTTAGTTTAACCTGACACTTGATGTTCTGATATTCTCCTACAGTAACTGAACAGTCCATACTTATTTGCTGGACTTTACCTCAGTAATCAAAGCAATTTGGAGCACCATGTTATTCTTACCAGTCTCGTATATCATATTCTGCAAGAACTACTCCTTCCACAAGTGAACATTTCTTCTCCACTCCAGGGCCATCAGCTTGCACTCAGCAATTCATATGGCACATGAATGCAACAGAAAATAAAACCTGCAGGTAGGGTTTTTATCATGCAATACACTTCCACCAACCCGCATCCAAACACAACCTGCCTCTCTCAAATGACCTTGTGGCACCTTCTCTATATGAATTCTGACACTGCAGAATACCCACGAAGAGACTGGCTTTTCAGTATCCCTTCTAGACCATTTAGGAGTGAATTACTAAGCTGAGTTTACTGTGAAGGATCTGTCCTTGCTCAGCTGTTATATTGAGCATCTAATATTGTGTTAAAGAAAATATGAAAAATCAGGTTTCCCTCAGACACAGAGAAAGATGAAAATTAAAATGCAAATTAAATTCTATAGCATGCAGACTAATTAGAAGCTGACCCTCATATTCAGGAGGCTTGACATCTGAACAAATTAATGCCCACTTGCTTCAGTATAAAAATAAATCCCTACCAACTTCTCTGGACAATTCAGTTCAAAATGCACTTTTTTGCATAATAAATCTACTTCAAAGACAGACATCTAATACTTTCAAAGTACAGAACACAAACTCATTCACATATTTCAAATACATTTCCTCCATACTTGTTAAGGAACCTAAGATCTTTTTTTTTCCCCCTTTATGGACTAGGAATTTGTAGCTTCAAACAATGATTTTGTTTCCACGATGCTGTCAGATGTGAAAACTTCTCCTACACCACATCAATAATACAATTAGGCCTTAATGTTTCGCTAGTTACAAAAAATGAAGCATTACATTGCCTTTTACCAGCTTCCTTGCTAGGACAGAATACAGAGGGATGTGTTTCTAGCTACAGTAATTACCTTAATTTTGTAGGAACATAAGATTGCTGTGTAATCGGCTATTACTAATGCAATTACTCTGAAGAAATGGCTCACAAAGAGATGTGTCAGGGGTGCTTCTACATCAGCACAGATTGAAGTAATTTAATAATGAGTCACATTTGGTCTCTGAAGTGGGTAATACTGAATGGCAAATATCCACACTCTAATGAAGATTTACAAAAGCATTATTTTGGGGTAAGCTTATGGGATAGTTACTGGGTTTTGCAAATTAACCATTCACCTCATAGAATGGCTTGGCTTGGAAGAGGCCTTCAAAGCTCACCTAGTCCAACCCCCCTGCACTGAGCAGGAACATCTGCAACTAGAGCATTGCTTAGAGCCCTGTCAAGCCTGACCTGGAGTGGTTCTAGGGATGGGGCCTTGACCACCTCTCTGGGCTACCTGGGCCAGGGTCTTGCCACCTGCAGTGTAGAACATTCTTTCCTTCTCTCCAGTCTAAATCTCACTCTTCGAGTTTCAAACCATTGTCCCTTGTCCTGTCCCAACAGGCCCCGTGAAAAAGTCAGTCCCCATCTTTTTGACAGGCCCCCTGAAAGTCCTGAAATGCCACAAGAAGGTCTCCCCAGAGCCTTCTCTTCTCCAGGTTGAACACCCACAACTTTCTCAGACTGGTCTCCCAGCAAAGGGGTTCCAGCCCCCCCAGCACTGTTGGGGGTCCTCTGACCCTACTCCAACAGGTCCCTGTCTCTGCTGTGGTGGGGACTCCAGAGCTGGACCCAACCTTCCAGGAGTGTCTCGACAGAGCAGAGGGGCAGGATCCCCTCCCTTACCTGCTGCTCACACTGCTGGGGATGCAGCCCAGGGTATATTTGCCCTTCTGGACTGCAGACTCTATTGTTGACTTTTGTCCAGCTTTTCATCCACCAGTCCCTCAAGTTCAGGCTGATCTCAATCCCTTCATCCCCAGCCTCTATAGATAGTACTACAAGGGCCAACAGGTACAAGCTGGTACATGGGAGGTTTCATGTAAACATAAGAAGAAACTCTTTCATAGGGAGGGTGATGGAGCCTGGAACAGGCTACCCAGGGTGGTTGTGGAGCCTCCTCTGGAGACATTCAAAACCTACCTGTACATGTTCCTGTGTGACCTGATCTAGATGATCCAGCTCTGGCAGGGGAGTTGGACTAGATGATCTTTTAAGGTCCCTTCCAACCCTGAACATTCTGTGATTAGTAGTATTTTTATAATTTATGTTCTAGTAGAGGCCCCAGCTGAGATCAGGCCCTCCCTCTTTTGAGTACCTGCTCAGGGTATTTCTTCTAAAGGTCTGACTCTGAGCTTGCTGTAGTAAATGGGGAGAATTCAGCTGCATTATGGACTGAGCCCTAAATAAATGGCAAACTACAGGAAAACAAGGGGGAGAGAGGGGGATGTGCTCCCATTTTCTAGAGTCCTAATTCAAGAAGGTCCTTGACAACATGCTTGACTTTATTACTCAGTATTCACTCAAATATTTTCCTGAATCAAGAACATGGAAACTCAGTAAGTCTGTCAGTATCAGCCTGGAAGCATGGAGCAGAGTTAAGAGGTGAACTCAAGTCTCTGGAGTCCCTCTTTAGATCCATAGCCACAAGCCACATAGCTTCTGTAAACAGAGCTCTGTGGTGTGCAATTAATTAGTAAATTTAATAAGTACCAGTGCCTCTCAAAAGGCTTGTCTGACACAGATTAATTCGTTACTGACTGATTACAAAAAAAGAAACATAATGAATAAGAAAAAGCCACAACAGGTACCAACTGCAACAGCTGGAATGAAGACCTTCGTGTACATTTCCTCATTTGCTCTATTAAGTGATTAGAAGTAGCTCTCAAGAATAAGCTGACATACCATTGCTTTCCCACAGGAGCAGAAACACAGACATGGCCAAAATACCATAGAACTGTCACTACAAGTACAATAATAAATCCCTCCCCCTTTTTCTTTCTTTTTAATTTTTTTTTATTCCTGCAATTGAAAAACATAAACCAAAACCACCAAAGAACATGGATTAAATGATGACACTAGAGTTTTATAACCCCATAAGAAATGTCTTCTATCACTACCTATGATGGAAATTAGAATGTAATGAATATAATAATGTTATATCAGTGTCAACTAATCACTTTCAGTAATACTCATTAATTGTTATCGTACAGAAGACCAGACCTGGCCAGGGTTAACTCAACAAGGTCTGATAAATTGCCAGATACTGTAGATAGTGGAAGGGGAAAATCAGGTTGCCAAACTAAACTTGGGGCTAAATTAACAGGACAGTAACAGTAGAAATATCTAGATATAAAACACTGAAAAAGGAGTATCCAGAACTGCCTTTGGGTGACAGCTGAAAAGAAAGTGAGAAGGCATGTGTGGAGTTACTGGGGTCACTGACAAAGGCTGACACTACCAAGTAAGGATGTACTCACTTCCCAAACAACAAAAAAACCCCAACAACCAAAACCAAACCCCAAACCGTAATAAAACTGGGAATAATGGTAAAAGTGTAAAATGGGACAAGCTGTTTTCTTGAGAGAGAGTAAAAGGGGTACCTGCTCCACAGGTCTCTGCCTAACCAACAGAACTCAGAGCAGCACAATAATCTTGTTCTGACCTTACTCTCAGGATCTCAATGCACCAACACATTCTTCAACCTCTTCTTTCACTAAGCACCAAACTGAATTCCTTATTTGACATCGTATTTTCCTCATCACTATAGACTTGTCCCACAACAACCAGACTGCAGGCTAATCCTATTCCCAATGATCAGAGCTCTTCTGCTCTTATTGCTCAGGTACCATGCACTTTGTTGGTGTGAAATTTAGGAATACAGGATTGGATCTTCCATTCTTTGTTGATAAGCAGCATATACTTCCAGTTTAGAAGGAACCAGAACATCTACTTTACATTTCCCAAACAATTTCCAGTACTCTTATATTTTTTAAACATAAATCAAGAGATTCAAAACAATATCATGCTACAGAAAGAATCAGAAACCGCGCCCATCAATATCAAGTAAATCTTTAAATTGCCAGAACATTAAAAAACATAGATGATCCTCCAAGAAGATCCTAAAAAATTCTCCATCTCATGTTGTTGGGATCATGAAATAATTTTCAAAGTGAATTTGAACAATCTAAGCCTAAGCATTTAAACAGGGTAATGAAGATGAACACACAGAACCTGCATTTCACCTCAGCAACTGTCAGTGTTCAAGGCCTGAAGGTCCTAAGGATGGCATGTTGAGGAGAAGAAATGTTTTGCTGGGTGTCATAGGTGACTAGCAAATGCCTTTAAGTGTGAGATTCATGCAAGGGAAATATGGCATTATCCACTGTACTTCCTTCCAAAAAACCTTGAATATGCCAATATATACCCAAAGACTTGCATCACAGACCAAAGTTATTGCCTCAAGGAAATCCATTTTAATTATTTTTTTTTTCAAGTTCCTTTTTTAAATAATTTAGGTTTTTGGCTCACACTATTCTATCTGGAAGACCATTTCAGAACCTTACTCTGAATAGATAGGAAAACTTAACTTTACATTCCAAATTTAAGTGATATGTATCCTTTAACAGCTTCTATCCTTCTTTGATATTTATCCCCTGAATTTATTTATGAAGATGAATTGTATCTCCTCTCAGACTTTATTTGCCTAGACCAAATTAAACTCCTTTGTTCTCTCCACCTAAAGACAGATATTCCACTCCCTCATTCTTCCCAGGAGCCTTTCTGAGAACTGCATCTGTTCCAAATTAAGTTTATCTTCGTTCAGCACAGATGACCAGCACTATACACAGTATTCCAAATGAAGATTTAGCAGCATTTTATAAAATAATACAAACATTTTCCTCTCTCTAGTAAAAATATATTTTCTAATCTTCCCTAGAACAGTATTAAGATTTTTCATAGGTATATGAAATGAATGAATACTGGTAGCTTAGAGTCACCTTTTGATTCATGATATAATTCACATCTTTCTTTTTATTCCCCTTGCCTCAAAGATGCAAAAAATTATAGAATTAGAAGCTATTTCTTACACATCATGATCTGACTCCAGCTGACATTCATTCTGAGGTGTCTCTCACCTCCATTTACTTTCATGTTCCTTTGAATCCTTCTATTAAAATTGATGTTCTTTTACCCTTTTCTTCTTCTGTCCATTGTATGTCAGCTTCTCAAATGGACCAAGTTTTTTTTCTCTAAAAAGAGAAGGGGTCTCCTGTTGGAATGTTAATAAAAAAAAATGCATCAGAAAAAAACTCAAAATACAAATACAATGAAGACTACTTATTGTATAGCTTTGAAAAAAAAAAACCAAAACCAAAACAAACAACAACAAAACCCCCCAGTTTAATGTTTTTTAAACCAATATTGCTGCTACTTAGAAACATGGCCTCATTGAGTGCATGAGAATAAGACCATAACCAACCTGTCCTCCCTCCAACCATCGGCTGTACTTGTGACAGGTCTGCCTTTAGTTGGACAACCTGGCAATGGTTGTGCAACTGCAAAGCTCTCTCACCTTTCACACTGTGGTTACAGCTGCCTCTTATTTAAAAATGATCTGCATTTAAATCTCATTAAAAGAATTCCATTAGTGCTAGAAATACAGGCTAAACACATGCTAATTAGATTTGGAAACACATTAATTACCATAGAAAATGAAATGTTTTTCAGGCAAATGGACAGTACATTTGCACTGATCTTACAAAAACATGAAACCATGTTGGTAGCCTAAGCCACCAAGAACTGGCACCATGGATACCAAGATGTATGCATGAACAACTCTTACACATCTGCACTTCTGTTACAAGAGAGATGCCTCAGTGCAACATGAAAGTCCAAGAGTCTTTGCTAGATTAAAATTCAGAAGTCATCATGGATGTAAGATGTTTCATGTATCTCACCCCTCTGGGGTTGTTTTCATTGTCCCATACAGATTTGATTCTAGACAAAACGTGGCAGTCCTAGTGATATAGAATTTAAGGATTTTGGTATTTTTTAAGTAATCATAAGGGGTAGAAATTTAATTAAAATGATAGTGCATAAACTAGATTAATAGTTAACCTGTAAGACATAGAAGTTGTAGTTTAATTAAACTTGTAGTGCCTGTTTTGGGTTGATGGTCCACATGGAAGACGTCAAACAATGACCAGAGCATCCGGACCCAGGAACAAAGGGACATTTAACTATCCCTGATCAGTATCATAGAGTGTTCCATGTACAATGCCAGCTTGGCAAGAAAACTTAGAATCCACGTATCCTTAGCTGAACTACCTTCATTCTAACATTAAAAATCACAACCAGAGGCCAAAAAGACGTTTGCCCAGGTGAAGACCCTCCTGCTGGGCACATGTTATATATATCCACATCCCCACAACCCATGTGAAAACATTGACATGATATTTATTACCAGCTCTCTTGGAAGTAACATGGGAGATGCCAAACATCTGCAAAGAATTTAGTCTTTTGTTCAATTTTCATCAACAACAAGAACAAGAAATAATAATAAAAAAAAATAAGAGTCCTAATAACTGTTAAATCCTCATTAAGAGAGAAGTGCATCAAAAAAATCCTACTGGAAGAAAATATTCCCCTTCTGAAAGTCAACATACTTTTCCTCACCCCCAAAGAGTCTTGAAATGGTTCTCAGAAATAACATAGCCTATATAATTCCCAATTTAAGGTTTCAAAATCTGTCTTTCGTTATGGAAAACAGTATTTTAAATTCTGATTTTACTTCCACAAAATATTGAAATCTGAAATTTTTATGTGCAGAAAATATATTGAGTACAGAACTAATCTGTCCAAACCGTCTTTAGCAAATACATACAATTGTTACTTACCAACAAAGACTTACTAACCTATTTTAAGAAAAGGAAAAAGAGTATGTATTAAACTTCATAAGTTCAAAGGATAAATCTTCTTTACCTCTTGTTCATTCAAGACCATTTCATCCGGAAAAGGCAAAAACTGCTGCAGTACAACTGTCACAGGGTTGTCCACTTCTGAAAAGAAGACATTTACATGAAGACAGAAGAACTACTGCAATTACTACAGCAGAACTACTAAAATTTCAAATTCACACGTAATTATGTAAGTATTAGTGAGGCATTCTGAATCCCCCAGCTAAAGTACACCCATAGCTCTCAACACTACTCGTCTTTCCTAGAGAAACAGTGACACTTGGTGGCAAGATCTGGCAATGTAAGGTGCTTGTGCTAGATGGGCTTTGTATCACAAGGAATCTGTATATTAAAAACTTGCAATAGATTTAACATACCCATTACATCATTCCTATTACACGAGAGCACGTAGCAATTTTTTTCAGTTATAAAATAACTGGTGACAGCCACGTTAGCTTTGGTTCCCTTTCCTCTGTTGCTGTTTAAGAACATAAACAGATGTGCAGATGCATAATAATAATCTATGATATACTGACAGGCTAGAGATCATTTCCATTTTTATTGTACCTGATTGAAGAAAATTATGGTGGTTGTGATTCTTAGGAATTAGCTGCACTGGTTTTAGTACCTGTGTGCCACTAGTTTGTACAAAGCATTTGAGTACCTCCTTCTAACTGGCAGATAACCTGGCATGAATAACATTTAACTTGCATTTAAGAAACTGTAATTCTAGGCACATAAATATGTGGTTCTCATAAGAGTACCACCTGCTTTTTAAAGCTTCATAACCACAAACCAGAATCTCTGAAATATATCATTATTCATTAAGATCCTTGCTTTTTGACCCTTAACTTACTTTTGCAAAGCAGCTATCAAGAATCCAACATTGGAGCTCCTCAGCCTAGGTGATAAGGATGCCTAGTTCTCTAAACTACTCCATGGGGCTGTGTAGAGCATATTCTACTTTTTACTGATATGCTGGCTTTAGACTCAGCAAACCTAACCAGAACATGCCATTATTAAGGAACTGTCTTATTGTTCTTGACACAGCACTTGCAAAGTAGGATTTTTTGATGCTCGTACAGCACAAATAAATTAATTTTCTCTAGCATATAATTTTGCTATCAGTTACAGGATGTAATTACAACAAGGTTGGAATAATTTCTTTGTGAACATCTGGATTCCTCTGCTACACTGTGCAATGCCAGGAACTTGCAGCCAGACTCATAGACATTTGAACTCTGTAAAATTGCTGTTTTTGTGATTCTCAATGACATTACTAACTGCCTCTCTTACTTCAGCCTGAAATATAAAGTTTTAAATCTTAACAGGCATGCTTTAAAAATCTACTTTAAATTCCAAGCAAATACAATAACTTTAAAAATGTACCTACATAAATAAAAATAAAAAATAAATAAAACCAAGGACTCAAGTATTCAAAAGTAACAGTTAATTTGTAGTAGTTAATTTGCCAATGACAGAATGATTTTTGCTTATATTTCAAGTAAAAATATTCCCGAAGAACAACAATGAACAGTAACGTTACTTCAGAGTAACAGTGGCATTTAGTGTCTCCAACATCACGAAGCACGAACTGATTTTCTGAACTACCTTGGAGAAGTCAGGCAGTAGTCACAGCAGATTATGCAAACCAAGAATTAAATTTAAATTATGTAACTTTACTGGGGATCATTGAGATTTTGTCTAAGTAAGAATGAGTCATCTAAGACTGCATTGCAAATTCAGTTGTACCTATAAATTAGACTGTTCCAAAATGATTTTTTTGTTACAGTGATCAACAACTGTGTGTCACACACAGCATTCCTTTCAAGATGTGGTGCCCAGAACTGAACCCAGTACTCAAGATGTGGCTTCACCAGTGCTGAGTACAGTAAAATCACTTCCCTGGTCCTGCTGGACACACCATTCCTGATACAGGCTAAGATGCCATTGACCTTCTTGGCCACCTGGACACACTGCTGACTCATGTTTAGTGAGCTGTAGATCATAGAATCATAGATATTAGATCAGCACACCCAAGTCCCTCACTGCTGAGCAGCTTTCCCAGCCACTCTTCCCCAAGCCTAAAGCACTCCTGGGGGTTGTTGTGGCCCAAGTGCAGAACCCAGCACTTGTCCTTTTTGAAACTCAGTCACATTGATCAAGTGATTCCAGATCCCTTTGCAGAGCCTCCCTACCCAGCTTGGTGTCATCTGCAAACTTACTGAGGGTGCCTCAATCGCCTCATACAGCTCATCAATACAGGTATTGTATTGTGGACCATCAACCCAAAACAGACAGGCCACAGCACTGAGCCCTGGGGAACACCATTCATGATTGGCCACCAACTGGATTTAATTCCATTTACTATTATTCTTTGGGCCCAGCCACTATCTAGTGAAGCATCTGACTATCCAAACCATGAGCAGCCAGTTTCTCCCGGAGGATGCTGTGGGGAAGTGTCAAAAGCTTTACTAAAGTCCAGGTAGACAAATACCCACAGCCTCTTACCTCATGCACTAAGAAGGTAACCATGTTGTGGGAGATGAGGGTAGTCAAGCAGGACCTGCCTTTCATATGCCCATGCTGACTGGACCTGATTATCTGATTGCCCTGCACGATGGCCCTGGGGATGTTCTGCTCCATCAGCTTCCCTGGTACTAGAATCAAACCAACTGGCCTGTAGTTTCCCAGATCCTCCATCCATAGATGGATGTTACTGGGACCTCCCCAGTCATCCATGACTGCTGAAACATGATGGAAAGTGGCTTGGTGAGAACCTCTGCCAGCTCTACACAGATACTGGCATAAAATCAAAGTCCTGTGTTCCTTTCATGGAGTGAAGGCTCAACATCCACACACTCAAGCAAGCTCCATGGCTCTGAAAATGGTGTATTGTACAGAACTATATGGGGGGTTTTGCATGGGTAGGAGTTGTTTTTTGTGTGTTCTTATGTTTGGTGGTTTGTTTTGTTGTTAGTTTTTTTTTTGTTTTGGTTGGGTTTTTTTTTAAATTAAAATGTAATTAAAAAAACCAGCCCCTGAACCTTTAAATGGTTAAAAAAAAAAAAAATCCTTTTCAACTCTATAAAGCAGCCTCCAGTTTTAATGCAATTTCAAATGAGTTTTCGGGTGCTGTGAATCTCTTGATAGAGCCAACAGCATTTTTACAACCTTAACTTTCTGTGTCTGAACTAGTTCTCCACTGCCTTACCCTTCTCTTCCACAGAAACATTCCAGAAGTTACTTGGATCTCATGAGAAAAGCTCACCTAAATTAAGACCCACATTGTTTCTTTTTTTCTACTGAACCTGCAAATGAAAAATTGGTCATTAACACAACCAGCAACAGATGTATAAATGCTAAAATAAACTCAATAGTCTGCTACCACTTTTGCTAATTGGATTTAATAGCAATGACTCTAGAAGTCTAGAAACAGCAGTAAGGGAACTGTGAAGATTGGAAAAAAAAAAAGATATTAAGCACTAAGTAGTGATAATTGTGAAATTTTATTTTATTTTTTGAAGTCACAGAAGAGGGTAGAAAAAACAGACGAAGTGTTGGATGCAAATAATCAACCATAGATGTAATTGAACAATATAAAACCAGCTTAAATTAATATATTTCATATGAGAACACAATTGGTACAAAGGCATGGAATGAAAATCGTGACTTTTAAGGTCAGGCACACACTTCCTTAGTCCCTCAAAATCCCAACCCTTAAAAGACTGTTCAGTTTGGAATAGTGTTAATCCTGGACATGGAAGCCTCTAAATGAACATACTGCTCTCCTCATTTCTGGCACAAAATAACTGACATAAGAAATGGAAAATGCACACTTGAGGTATTCCACAGTTCCAAGCTGCTACTTAAGAAGCACAACAATTTATTACCACCCAATCTGACTTCTACCACCCACTCAAGCCAAACTTTGAGCTTTTAAATCACTAAATGAGGAAAAGTGATTTAAGGTTTTAGTAAATTAATAAGTCTTTCTGGAATATGAACATTTTACTTTATAATAAAGTAAACTGTACTAGAAGGTTCATTCAAGTCTAGGCAGTTTCAGTTACGTTCCTATGGCTTTTGAGCAAAAAAGCAAAGCAGATTTACTGTATGTACACAATATTGAACATCAAGATTTAAATTATTCATTAATAACCTACATTCAACCTGTGGATTTCTAAGATTTACATCCCCAAAGCATATTTTATTTACATGCTGTTGAAATTTTAAAGATGATGAAATAAAATCTTATCTGTTTAGGAATTATGTTCTAACCCAAATTAAAAAAAAAAAAAAAGAAAAAGAAAAAGAAAAAAAAAGCTGCATTTCACACCACAAAATGTTTAAAACATTTACAATACAAAGTAGCTGTCTGTGCCAGTTATACTTACTCTCTAAGAATGTAAAATTGCATTGATAACTGCACTAACTACAATTAGACTTGCAACATTTAAAACCTGAGTCAAATCTAAAGTTGTCGTTTGTTTTTTGTTTTAATATAGAAAATCCTACAAGCTAATATGCCCTAAATGTTAATTTAAGCAAAGATTGGTCAGTGGTTAATAAAAATAAACAGTGCATTATTTCTGCAGCTCTGAAAGAATAGCTCACTATAAAATGGTTGCAGTGGTTTGATGCCAGGCCTGCCAGCTGCAGTAGGGCTTATTTCAGAGTGTCCTTTCCCACATACCATACCCTAATGAAAAAATGAGTGTCTTTGGCCAGTTCCTGGAGGGCTCCTATGTTTATGGAAGCATCAATTGGCTTAAGTAGCATCTGAGATCTTTGAGGCTTCCCACTTCAAGCATACAAGCTAGATCAGAGTAAAACAGAACAAAACTACAGAGAAAAAAAAAAAAAGAAAAAAAAAAAAGAAGATGCATAGAAAGTTTGAAATACTGGCCAGAAAACATTCAAAGTCTTATGAGAAATTTTATATAAACTCCAAAGGCCATTTATAATCAGCATAGCTCTGGAGTAGCATTCACTGTATTACTAAACATCATCTATGTTACACTAAAAAAAACCCCTGTTGTGCTAACAGGTTTATGTTACTGCACTGTAGGATGTAGAAGTAACCATAGCTACAAAGCCTGGGGAAGAGAAGCATCACACACAACATTATTCCATTGCGCAGTAGTCATTTTATTTCTGCACTTGAAAACATTATGCTCCTTTTTGAGTGGAACAGCTTTCCCCTCCCTCCTCGTATCCTTCAGAAACTATGCATGACCACAAGTGTCTCCCAGGAGGAGTTTGAGAAGGCCAGGACTTTCCCATTCTGGAGCCGTTTTCCACAGCTTTAACAGCTTGCCCTTCTCATGCAGCCAGGTGGCCATGTGATGCAGCAGCCCCAACAGGCTGGAAGCCAGAGACTGTTCCTGATCAGCCTCTATCACAGGCCACCCACCAGGTTGCACTTAACTCAAATGCAATTCCCCAGGACTCAAACTCCTAATGACACCAATACCATTCACCAAAGTAGTCGTGAGAGGCTGTGAAGCTCTGAAAGTTACTCCTGCATTTCATAGCAGCCCATCTTTGTCATTTGTGTACACAACCGCACCATGGCAGCATATTCCAGTCTGCTCATGCCACTTCACCCTAACTTACAGTTGGAAAACTAGCTCTGCATTACCCCTACTTCACCCCCTTCACCACTAAGACAACATAAAACCAACTTCCCAGCACAAGCTTTTTTCCCTGGGTTTGGGATCTTTCAGTTTTGAAGCACTGACATGAACGAGCACACAGGTCCATTTATTGACACGTGCACAAAAACCAAGGTTGTGGCAAACGTGCTGGCAAGTCATCAGGAAAATGGGATATCTGCTCAGTAGGTGACACATTTTACTATCCAACTGTAGCATTATATTTTTTTTCCCCAGAACCAAAAAATGTCTGCAACCTGTTATGTACCATTGAGTTATATCAGGGACTTTTTTTTATGTTCTACAGAAACAACCTTTGAAAAACAAAAACCCAACAAAGCAACCCCAAAACCAATGAATGGCTAAACTTGTTGTTTACCTTCACTGACATAAAGCAGCAGATACACTGAAGAACATTCTGTTATTAATACATAGCAAATTTGAACTTTTTCCTAGATTTTGAGTTTAAGATGGTGTGTTTTATCCCTTTGACTCTGGAATACAAGTAGACTTTAAGTTAAAAAGATCAAGTGCATACAAATTAAGAGAAAGCTGCAAGAGTTAGAATATACATGACTTCATGCAATGATACTATACTTCATCCCTAGAAACATACAAGATTCCAAAACTCATCCGTTGTGAAAATAAACTCTTCCAAACTACTAAAAAAAAAAAATAAATTCAGTAAACCGCTAAAGTTTTCCTAGGTGATCGATGATGCTGACTCAGCTTCTTCACCAGCTACTGCTTGAGAAACCTTGCTCTCATTCACTGTGCAGAAGAGTTCTCATCCCAACAACAGGAGGTTGCTTGGCATCAATAAGGCAGATCACTTGGTACAGTTTTTACTGACGTTAAACAAACCCATGATGTCAACCATTGCTTTCTGGATGTTTTTTCCAAAACGATGGGAGTCCTTCAAAAACAAACAAACACAACCAAAGACTTGTACCATCAATCAATAGTTTTCTCTCAGGCAATAGAAGGAATCTTTCACCATTTTGTAATTTCTGAGTTTATAGAATTAGAGCATGCATTTTACTATAAAATGAGGAATTTAAACCACAAAAGTTTTAATGCAATACAAAGTAATCCAGTTTCATGCTATTACTGACTAATTATAGTTTTTCATTATGCATTTACTTCCTTACAGACAGAACTGAGATACCTCCTTTAGAAATCAGATGCATCTGTAGCTTCCTGTTACTTTACCACACCTGGGTTTTGCTATTGTGTTATACAAGATTTTGCAAAAGCTCATTTTCAGAAAACAAAAGAATGTCCGGAGTGTAAGACTAATGACCTAGAAGGACTGAAAGAGCAGAAAACCATTTTTTTATCTGAACTCCTATCAGAATTCTGATCTATTTGCCATTGAAAAATTACATTTTACAACTATTAACTTGTTCTGTTTATTCTAAGAGTCAGGTGAATGGTACAAGGAAGAAAGTAAGATTATAAATATAAAGTAAGCTACATTACAGGACTTACTACAAAAGGTCCTACTAATATCAAGGCCATGCACATGAGGTGCTGTCTTTTCTGCATGGACCTTTGACCTGAATAATAAGTAAAAAAATACAGGGAATTTAAGAGTACAAGCTAACAGGCATCTGAAGAACAATCTGAACTACCAAAGACAACAAATTTGTCTTTCCTAATATTTAATGATTAACCAAAGGCACAAAGATCTCTTGGACAAGTTAAGGTCACTAGTTGAAAAACTAGTTCAGATATGTAACCCTGAAAAACCTCAACACGTTTTTTAACATCAAAAATCTAAATGAGAAGGATGAATTTTAGCTCACTCAAAGCAGACCTCCACAACAGCAAGGTACTGAAAAGGTGACACCTACTACCTTCTAATAATGGGTGCTATTCTAATAAATTTTGATTATGTTTCTCAAGTACACATGACAATTTATGGGTCAGTTTCTTTCAGTATTCTTTAAATATTTTGGATTTAAATCATAGGGAGCATACATTTTGTTCTGTCTTTACAACCGCAGTCAGAGACAAATCCAAACAAAACTAAGTAACAGAGAACAGCAGACACTCATCTTACTGTTTATGGGACAGATACAAGTAATTTTACATTAGTTCCAGGGTACTACACGTGTAAAGATGCCCTTGGAACACATTATTTCCTTATACTTGAAAGCATAAGTGAAGTAGAATAAGTTTCCTTGGTTCATAAAGCTATTAATTTTATAGAAGTGGAGACAATAAAACCCAAACAACAAACCAGCAGGTATTGAGAAAGAAAACCCACATTATAACTGTTTCAAGTTGTAGGAAATTTTTTGAGACAATGAGCAGAACAGTTTTATAATCAGAGATCAGAACAGATGCATTAAACCCCAGGAAAGGAGTAGCTCTTACCGTCTCTGAACAAGATAGCTTGCTGGAGACATGGAAATGGATGGAATTTTCATCCAAGATAATATAAGAAACACCATAACCATCATCAGCCACCTAGAGGGAAGAAAGAAGAGAAAACAAAGTTCTAAATTCTTCCTTCCATTCCTAAATTATCTTACACATTATTACTGAGCAGTTTTAATATCAGCTGCAGTTTCCACTCAAGCAAATACTCAACTTCCACAGCTAGTGCATCTATTGTAAAGAATGATACTACTTAAGGAAACAGTTCTAGTCCCATCTGAAGTGCACAGAATTATTATGTTCTGATTATATGTCAATATTTCCCAGCTGTAGCATTTTGAAATAGAATACTTGATCAAAGACCTTCTCCTACGAAGGTCTGGTACTAAGCAGCTCTACAGCCTCAGTGCTTAAGTAAAAAGGAATGCAAGAGTTCAGCTGTGTACCTAAACATCCTGTTTCATGGGATCACTCTGCAGATGTAAACAAATATAGTATATAAATACAGAGTACACAAGCCTCACATTATGAGAACTTGCACAAAAGACAAATTCATCTGACTCTAAGGGAAGAAGTCTGACCCATGTCACGAGTGGGGCTCTGGTCTGATTTCAACATTAGCAACATTAACTGTTCCAAGTTCCAGTCTGATGTTAAAGTATGTGCAGCAAACACAGAATATTCTGTTGCCACCCACCTTCCTCTCTTTCCTAACTCCAAGGATCACAACCTTCAAGCTCTTTGTTGCCACTGCTGCTAAGCAGCCTGATCATCTTCTCTCCACCAGTGCTACAGGGCTGTACTCTGCAGAATACTTAAAAAACCAAACCCTCAGCCCAACACACCACAGACAGGGAAACCCTGATGAACCCAATCTGGGCTGCTTCAGGAAACCAAAGTACATCTTAAGGATGCAAGAAGTGAGGAAGGGAAATCTAAGCAGGGTTATTTGGAAAGGCAGACAAATGAAGCAAGGAAATTAAAGGAATAAAGAAATAGTAAGGCACTAATATAGCATTAGAAAAAGAAAACCCTCTGTTGTATTGCCACACCACACCTTTTGAGTGATTTTAAACACTAACTTCATAATCTGGTGGAACAAGTCAGTTTCTCATGAAAGAACATCACTGCAACAGCTAGGCATCCTTGATACTGCAGCTTAAACTCATTCCAATTTCAAGAACTACTGACAGCTGAAATATTAATTTCTAAATAAATACCACCCACCCTTGGAATAAACCCCACACTAAACAACCTTCCAGCTCGACAAACAATTCAAAATACACTGTACTTGTCATCCTAATTTCTGTGTAACAAAGAAAAGTCCTGTGATTTCTCATTGTTCTTTCAATTGAAATGCTTTTTGAAAACAGATTAATCTAGTCTATAGCCTCCTAATGTCTGCTTAACTGACCTTGTTAGCAAACATCATCAATGGCCATGTTCAAATCCCAGTAAAATACTACAACAACTCAGAAACAGGTAAAAATCAAGAAACTAAAAATAGTTTCTTGAAAGTCTATAGAAACTGTAGAATGTGGTGTTACTGTTGACTCATCCACTAATAACACTTAGGAGGGCAAGCAGAACAATGTGAGTAGCTTAATATGGAGGAAAGCAGAACACATTTTTTAACTAATCAGTAAACAAAGAACAAGTCAAATATAATCATGTTTACAAATCCCAACCTTAAAATCTAGATTAATAAAGCATTTAACATTGTAATTTGTAATCTGCCTGATAAATAGAAGCTCTGGGCATAGGTAATGTGACTAAAGCCCCCAGTTTACCAGACCTCTCTGCCATGGACCCCTGTAGCACACTGGGTAATTATATACTTCCTCAAGAGTAATCCATTCTTGTAGTGGGATAGGAGAAGGTGACTCAGATTTTTCTGAGCCACGTGTGCATCATGGGAAAGCTTTTAACACATGCATTTAAAAGTGTGTGGTGTTGCACCTTTAATATGTAACATTAAAGTATTAGAGATCTGAAGTGTTTAGACTGGTATATCCAGAACAAAACTGTTTTTAAAGGAGTACATGTGTTTAGCAAACATACTGGTCCAAATCCACCACCACAGGATAACATCTCAGGGTTCTTCTTTAGATCAATGTATTGCTGTGGTGTCTGACTCGTTGACAGCCTCCAAGGCTCTGACAAAACCTTTTAGATAGAGACACAAACAAGTATAACACATTAATGAGGTGCAATTTTCTCAAAACTAGTCAAGATAAGTTAGAAAGCACTCAAAGTATTATTATGGATAACTCCAGCTCCCATATCATGGAATGAACAATTAAGAAAGTTAAAAAACTAGCTAAGCTTGTCCTGATAAGCAAGTAACATGTGAGGTCATTATGTCAACTGCTTAAAGATAATAAAGGTTCTTTGGTAGCAATGTTATTTCAAATGAGATAAATTGGATCTATATTGCCTAACAAATTCTGCATAACAGGCCTGGTTAACAAGATAATTAATGGTCATATTCAAATTCTGGTAAGACAGTCAATATATCAAGTTAGAAGCTTCTAAAATCTCTAACAACACATGTATCTTGAAAGTCTGCAGAATCTGTTTCTAACACCTTTCTAGTTGTTTTATTCTTCACTTAGCCACTACTCACATTTAGGAGGGCAGGCAAACAAATGTTAAGTAGCTTAATTTGGAGGCAAACATGAACACTTCTTCTTAATCAGGAAAACATTAACAAGTGCAATATAATTGTTTTTATAAAACCTCACCTGAAAATCCAGTTTAAGCAATAGAGCATTTGTCACAGCAATAAGCAGTGACATGAATGTTCTGCATTTAAAAAAATAAATCACAATATACAGCTCCTTTAACTCACATTAGCTTAAAAGAAAGTGATTTTGTCACAGTTGCAAAATATATTCTTGAAAGAAAACACACAGCCATTGTTGTGCTACCCTGAAAATATGTAAAGCCCACAAGAAACTAGTGTGGGATTTTTTTTGTAATACAGATTATATCTTTATAGCAATCCTTAATAACATGCATTATGCTACAAAGCTCTCAGAAAGACTACAGTCTGCTAAGAAGTGTATACATAAAAAATGACAGCTCCTAATCTCCCCAGCAGGTGTTAAGCAATGCTCACTAAACCCTTACCCTTTTCCTTAGGAAAACCAGAGCTCGACAAGTATGTCAGACAGCACCAACCACGGGATTATTTACAGTAATTAATGGTTACCAGTAAAAGCCACATACTTCCTTCAGGAAAGGAGACTCTACAGCAAGGTACTTGGACACAACATAGAGGCAGAAGAGGTGGCGGTCAATGCCGGCACCGGTCATGGCCAGCCGGTACAAGTGCTGGTGCTTGGCAGCAGCCACATGGAAGAACTTCAGTTTGTTTTCCTTCTAATGAAAAAAAGATGAAGAAAAAAACAGCTAAGTGAACCAGTGTGGAGGATGGAGGTACAAAAATGATGTCACAACAATGGCTTTCAAGCCTAGAGTGCTTCAGGGTCAAGTAGAAGACACTGAATGCACAAACACCAGTCACCAGTATCCTGTGGCTTTTCAACCTCACGTATTCCATTTCAGATATTAGCAAGTGTCAACTGTGTCCTACTGTAAACAGTGCATAATGGAAACAAAGCTGTATTTTAAGTGTAATCTAACCCCAGAATCACATGTTACTACAAGTCAAGTTTACTACATTACTGTATATTTAGTTTCTAGAGACATTGGTCCTAAAAAGTTATGGAAGAGCAAATCCCAACATGATTTAAGAAAGACTCGAACCCATACAGCCATTTTAGAAGGCAAACTGACAGCACCCAAGGTACTGGGGTCTATAAATGTAGGTCATTTATTAAAAGCCTTCTCTTTAAGAGGGCAGAAGCAGGCAATTCCACAAATCAGAAGTCAAACAAGCAGGGCAAAAAGCCTGCTTGCCTAAGCAGGGAACTCCTTCCAGTGGAAAAGGAAAGTGTATGGGCATTGGAAGCAAGAGAAGGAGTCATGGGAGGGCTACAAAGATTCTGTCTGTCATTGCAGGGAGAAAATTTGCGTGACCAAATGTTGCTTACAGTTCAAGCTGGACAGTATTGTGAATGACAACAAAAAAGGGCTCCTCATAAAAAAACCTGCTCCTTCTAAAATGTAATGATTTGTTTAATCAATGGGTGACACTTGTGTTTTCATCAGAAAGTGAAAACTGACTAGCTCAAGACAACCATCCTCACCGGTCCGTTCTGACAGCTAACATTTTAACAACTATCATCCCAGTTTTCCAAACCAATAAGTTTTCCCCTGGATCATTTGCTAATCACAAGAAAGATTAAAACACTGACTGAGATTAACATATAAAAGCAACTACTTATTTCTGTGAATAATACTTGGTTCCTATTAGAAAGGAAAGCCTAACTGGTATGAGATTACTTGTTCTACAAGTCTATATTTAAGTTTTACAAGTCACAAAAATTTCACAAGTCATCTCACTTCTGTGAAGTTGAGGATCTATAAGAAATGTCACATTTGGATAAGTTGCTGCCATTCTCTTTTGGTACAACCTTACATTTCTACCACATTGACAGAAAGTGCGGACAATTTCCTTATGTTGCACTTCCTTCCTAAAATCAAAGGCATCACTAAGTCTTGTGTGGATATCTACTTGCATACCTTATGGATTGTATAAGGCAACATCACCAGGAACTTACACTTTCAGTTGGGTCTTCCATGATTTGAACGAAGTTGCTGGATTCTACAGTGCAGGAGCGGACGGTTTCAGTCCGGCCTTCTCTGAACAGGCGCGTCATGGAGGCCTCGTAGGTTAAAGAAAACTTCCCCATGTCCTGGAATAGGGAAAAAAAGAACTTAAAGGTTTATCAGACTTAGCCCCTCTTTCTTATTCAACAGTTCCACGTAAGCACATGAGATATGAAACATTCCACAGATTAAACAATGTTTTTAGCAGCCCACCATTAGCAGTCTTACCTAAAGGTAATATAAGCAAAAAAAAAAATAAAAATAATTAGCAGGATTTGATAAGCACTAATAGAACAACCAAACCAGCAAGGACTATCCTCTGTCTTTTATATACAGTCTTCAGTTTATAAACAGAAGCTGATTTAAATGCTATTAAAAACCTTTTTGAAAGTTCAGTGGCTAATTAACACAACTCGGGTAAACACCAGAAAAACTGTAACATCCTTAAAAGTATTTCCAGTTAAAAATGTAAGAGCACAGAGACACATGCCAGTGTGGAGATTTTTAAGAAAGTAAAAATTGAAAACAGTCTACAAATTCCAGTTTTTCAGATTGAAAGTTGCCAGGTAACAGAAGCTTATCTGCACATTAGCTACTCTGCCTGTCTAAAATTTTCATGAACTATTCCAATATATGTCAGTTCAGTTTTACATTAAGAGGATGGGTCTTCAAAATAAAGGAGGTGGTTGGACAATCAAACTATTTGCCACATAGCTACCCTAACAATGGTAAGAAAGACTAGGTGGTATCCATTTGGATTTAAACAAAACAAACAAAAAGGAAAAAAAAAGTAGAACAGTATCTCAACAGTGGCAATGAGAATGCAAAATTAAACACATGCATGTTGTGACACTTGTGTTTTCTGAAAGCACATGACAGAAAAAGTGAACCCACAGAAGAAAACACAGGCTAGATCTTCTGGTAATCCTGTTAGGAAGGGTCCATGACTACTGAATTAACAGTGACTCTAAGCAAAAAGACATGTTCAACATGCTAGATTATAACTTGGTTTAAATTAAACCCACAACCATTAGATGTTTCATATCCACTTTGTTCAAGTCCAGAATGCACAAGCATCACTATACCAACCTTTAAAGAATTACTTTTCTAGCCAGTAACTTGTCAGTTGAAATCAGTACAAACCCCAAAATGCCTTGAATAACCTTGCACAGGCAATGCAAGATTACTCTGAAGTACTGTACAGAGCCAGATGTGTTAATCCAATCATGCCATACCAAAATGAGAGACTCTTGGAGCCAGGAGTCAGTGTGTTGTCCTTACCCGATAGTGGGCGAGCTGCAGGGCAAGCTGCACGAAGGCATCAGGGCTAGTTTTTGCTTTCTTTATTAGCCCCTTCCCAAAAGTATCGAAGAAGAAGGAGCAGAAGTCCACATCATCTGCCAGAGCTACAGCAGCACTCAGGGACCTCTCAATCACTTCTTGACACTGAAATTCAAGAAACAAAATAAATGTCCATCCGTGCAGACACCTCCATTTGATTGCATTTGGGAGAACAGCTGGAAAAATTCAAATATTTAAAAAAATTATAAAAAGGAAATACTGCCTTTATGTGCCAGAAACACTATACCTAAACAATCTCCCTTTGGAGAAAGGGGAGAAGCTATCTTTGCCAATAATAGAAAAATTAAAAAGCTAGTAAAAAAAAAAGTTAAGTCAATAAACATCTAGACTCCACAAGTCTGACTTTAAACAAGCAAACAAACCCCATAATCCACCAGCATTGCCTGTTCAGATCATTAGCATATAAAAGAACAACCCACAGATAGAATGGTGGTTAGTTGTGTGGCTTGCTATCTGCCATACATGCACATCACCAACCATTGCTTTCTGATTCAGTATTAAAATCCAAATAGATGGTGGCAATTTTTCCTCGAACTCAGGAGGAAAAGAAAAAAATAATTAAAAAAAAAATAAAAGCTTATTAGGCATATATACAGAGCTCTGAACACACACAAAAAGAGAGAGAACTACTGCACAAGACTATTTGTTGTGAAAACAGTAATAAAACCTCAGCAACTTAAGCTTCTTCTTAACATAGCTACCCCTTAAAATAGCTGGCCAGTAATTTTTTAACATGTTGCAAACCACGAAAGTTTCTAGTAAAAAGTTTGTATTTCCTGGTCAGAATTTTCAAAGTGATGTTTAAAACCCCCAATATTTTTTTAAGTAAACTGAGTGATGTCCTCACATGAAGTACATATCTTATGGGTCTCCTTGGAATTTCATTTAAGCAGTTACGGATAACCCTGTAACTCAGTTTTAAATTCCATTTGAGGAAAAGAAGTTTCTTCCTCAAACCACAAGCTGTTCTGTACTTACTTCTTCTGGAATTTCCCACTGCAGTTTGGTAGGAACAGGAATATTTTGATTGGTATCTCCTTTGCAATGCCCATCTTCTGAATAGCCCAGGTCAAGATATTCTGTTGCCATTACATTCTGCAAAGAATGAGACTTCAGAATAGGAACACAGCACATCCTGCTGTGTAATCAGGATTTCATTGTGAAATCAATGCAAGACATTTCTGGGACACAGTAAAATACAACCATTTCCAAATATTGACACCAGTTGCAAGAGAAGCCCTCTGCTTTACCTCTTATTTTAATGCATTTTTACTTGTCAGTGGGAAGAATACCACATATGCACCAGCACCTAATACAATTACATTGGTGCATTTTGTTAGATCCTACTGACTTAATCATTTCAAGTTAAAAACTTGAAACTTACTAGGAGCAAAAAAAGTCAGTCTCAGTTTTCACAACCTTTGGTCAATTTTGATTATAGAGAATTTTCACCAAGTTTTTTTTATCTGTCAAAACGTAACCATTTTACAGATCTGCATCCCACTCAAAATTGCAGTTTATTTCCTATGAGCTCTTGGGTGGGGAATTAAAACGATTCCAAGATGAACAACAGAGCTTGAACTATAGAGATTGTCTTACAGGATTTCCAACAACATCCTCAATGTAAAAATATAAAAGTACAGAATTATACAGAACTTGAAAATTCTCAATATGGAAAAAAAAATAAATTCTTTAACTTCATTAACTTCTTGTACTAAACACCTACCTCCCACAGGTGCCCAACAATAGGAGCATCTGCCCAAGAGTGCTCTGCATTCAGACCCATTCTGCCATTTTTGAAAACTATAAGAGTGAATGATTTATCAAACCACCTACAAAAGAAATTAAGATTTCCTTATGATTTTGAGCATTTCAGAAGTATTTTTATACTGTAACTTCATCTCTTAAAAATGCACATGCAAATGCACTAGTTCTTGGCCTTTTTTTTTTTCTTCATTTAAAAAATAGTTTTATTTAAACAAACAGACATGAATTTGAACATAATGAAGTTCAACAAGACCAAGTGTAAAACACTGGGATATCACACATATATCAATATACTGGGAGATAAATGGATTGAACAGTCCTGCAGAGAAGGACTTGGGGATATAGATCATCTTATCAGTCACTAATTCACTAGCCACATGAATTTGTGAAATTCTCAAAAAGGCATTTTTCAGAGTCAATACTGCACCTGTCATAACATCTGCCATGCATTAAGGATTTTGCATATGCATCCAGTGACCTCCCTGGATCTTCTTTCCTGTACCCCTGTTCAACGTCATCCAAGGTCACAAAAAAAGCTGCTTTTTCAACAGCATCTAAGGACTGTTTGTTCTTTCCACGGCTAAAATAAGCCTGTCGAGCTTTAGCCCATGGTACCCTGCAAAAAGAATTTGATTTATAGATGGATTACACATGTCAAGGCTTTAATCACCCTTAATATCATTATGAGGTATTCCTCTTCTATATTTGAAGCAACTACTTTCATTACATTTAAAGTATATCAGAATGAAAAAAAGAAGTTCCTGAAAGACAGAGACAATCTTAATAACCAGTTCAACGTATCAACATGTGTGCAAAGCTTACTGATCAAATTCAACATTTCCATGGCATGGAATACATATAGCAGAGATAAATATTTGTAACTGAACAAAATAAAATATCTATTATATGGAAGAAGAAAATAGTGATAATATGAAAATAAATAAGAGATATTAATATCAATTGTTGTAACACCTAAATCTAAGTGTTGGGTCAGTTGTCAAGAAAAAGTTCCATTGTAGGTGCCTGAAGCAAACTTAAAGTCCTAAGCCATGTAATTTCTGTATGGCTTATTTATAAACCTATGTGGTTATCCCAATGAAAAAAAAATAAATAAATCTTCAGTTCATATTAAATGGGAAAATGAGAAAAAGGACTCCTAGTAAAAGTATATTAAAAATCCACAGCTTTCTCTCTCTTGTCCAGAAACTAGACAGATTGAACTAAGTTTGCTACAATTCAATTGAACTCTTGCACCTAGAACTGAGTACATACTACTTTGTTTAGTAGGTGCAAGTCACGGAGTAACTTTTACTGAATTAACAACAAAGATATTCTTTAAAATACAAGTGAACCCCAGAGTAAATATAAAATCAAGTGGTTCAATATGTGCTATACGGTAAAGCTTCCAATCACCACTCTTATGATAAGCACAATTAAATCAAACTTCCCCAGCTAAGTACAGGTAATCTGTATACAGGGTTGCCACTGGAAAATTACTTTTGATTCCATGTAGTTACAAATGACTGAAGAGCTATCACATATCACAATACACAAAATCAGTGATCAAGGTATCTACTGACTGCAGACTAGTTTAAAGATCCAAACCCGATACTCAATTAGTATGTTATGCAACTATTTGCAAGTATCAAAATTCATTTAAGAACTAACCACCATACCTATCTCCTGCAGTAAGAGCTGCTAGTTTCTCTTCACCAGCCTGAGGCTCTAAGTCATCATCCAGAATTCTCTGCATCTGCTGTTCAATTTCTCTGGGTTTCAAGAGCCTCCCATCATGGTACAGCCACACTTTGAAGTAACGGCCCTTATGATACACGACGATGTGTTTGCTGTCTTTCACATGCTGAAGAACATCTACAATTGCAATCATATATGTAAAACCAAAGCTGAAGTCTCAAAAAACTTATGCACTATATATATACGATACCTACTGCATGCCCTACCAGTTTGTATTTATTTTAACAAAGTAATAAGTAGTGTGAAATAAATCACTCCCCCGTGTTGTTTCAGCACACAGATTCCTATAAGAATCAGGTGAATAACTAGTGTTGAACATGAGTTCATATTGAGGACACATGGGATGTTGTTGTGAATCCTAAGCTGAAAGGAAAAAGAAAGCAGAATATTTTTAAATGGTAGAGACAAGACAACACAACTTCTACAAAGACAAAACATGGATATGAAAGGATCCTGAAAGAGCAGAACAAAGTAAAGGTTACTTATAAATTTAAAACTCAGAGCAGACAGTTTCTTGTAGTTTTTAATTTAAGTAAAGGAAGGGACAAAAACTACTAAAGAAGTTTCAAAATCACCCTAAAAAGAAAAAATAAAAGATATGTACTCTATAGCAATTCATTACTGCCTGAGTATCAGAAGACATTATTGGTGTGTCCTTGTGTTTGACAGATCCTTAAATGAAAAAAAAAAAAAAAAAAAGTCTTTAGCAGAAAATATCCCCAAAAGTGAATTCCATTAAGATGTTATTCCCCTTGGCTGGCCTTGCTTACCCGACTCCTCTCCTGGGATACGGGAGGTATTAAACATCCGTTCCCACTGAGCTGAGCAGAGTGGAACAGTTGATCCCATCAGAAGAATCTGTGACAAAGATGTACATTAAAATGTAACTTTGTGTACACAATTAAAAAGCAAAGAAAAAACCAGGATCTAGTTAAAGGTAGGCTGTGGTATTAGGTAAACACTCAGGTTTATAATACAACAAGTTAGGGTTCCTCTCCTTTCATTCTCCTTCCTTGAACAAGTGCATTCATCTAAATTCCAGTAGCTGTAGTTCCCCCCACCCTCCTCACCCTTTAGGAGGGATGACTAAGCTGGCCAGAACCTGAAAAAGATGCTCTCAGTGGCCAGTCTGAATACAAAACCTCTCCACATTACCCCTTAATTTCTTCCTTTAAAGCTATTTCTGTCTGTAGGAACAAGTTTGCATTTCTCAATTTGTAGTTACAGACAAGTAACCACACACATGCCATGACCTTCAACAATATGTTCAACATATGTTCACTACAACACATAGCCACTAGAGAAAAAAATATTCAGAATGGGATTTACCTTGCCTATCTTTGCTACCTACAAATTAGTGCAACATAGGATTTTATCATCATCTATACTTGGGCTGTCACAGGTCCACTCTTTACCTCAAGGTCAAGTACTCTGTTCCAGCCATCCCTTGTGCTCACACTACATATGTTATGACAGACTTTCCAGATTTCAGCAGCTCAAAAGTATTATTACATGCTTAGCACATACCAGCAACATCCGTTACAAGGCATATAGAACACATGCAAGTACAAGCCTCTATCTAACATACATATTTACCAAAAGACAATCTCAGATACTGCAGCTAGTTGGGTTGACAGAATCCTGCATTTTTGATACCTGGTAGTTTCTGCCTATGTGCACTTCAAGTTATAACCAAGATGTTTGGCACCATAAATTTAATTACATTATAGGTGTGGTCTGAAAAAAAGAGACATTCCTCTCCCATTCTAAACACCAATCAACTTCTTAGACTGTGCTGGAAAAGGATCAAAAGCCATTTCAACTGATATACATACTGGCTTGATTTCTTGTCTGTCCAGTTTTTTCCGATAGAGCAGGATGGCATGGATAACATTACCAGCTCTAGCTGCCTGCAGGGTTGTGGGAGATAAATAAAGGAAGTCCTGTAAAGTACATAAGAATCATAAGTTAATGATTACCAGACTACAGGAAAAAAAACCAAAACAAACTGATAGTACTTCTCATTCATGTTCTGAAAGTTTATTCTGGTCAACATAGAAAGGGCATTAAAAAAATATATAAACTGCACTAGTGCAGTGAGTTCATGATTGAAACTTCAATTTCTTCAACAGTCACAATCTTCTTAAACAGAATGAGTCCTAAAAACTATACATGGTAGCTGTTAATCATCCAAGAGAAAATAAAATTCTACTTAAAATTTTAAACCAAAACTCTTGGATTTCCTCTTTTGGCTTTTAATTTTAAAGTCTTTTACAATTTTACTTCCTACACCTACACTTGTAACTATGAGCACACAGCATATTGAATTAATTGTTACCCACAAAGTTTGACATGGAGCTTACACAGTGTTGTAAGCACAACACTGTGTAAGCCACTAAAGCTTAAGTCTGTCCAAGTAGCAGATGTGCTGAATGTATTACTAAGGCAGCACTGTACTTGAAGACATTGGCTACAGCACGTACTAGAAGATAAACAAAGGTCAAACTCAGTGGCAATAGAGTTCTAAACAGAAAGATATAATGAAATATGTATCTGGCAGAAATTTTACAGTGCTTTGATACAGAAGGTATTTATAGTATTTACCTACCATTGCAAAATAGTTACTATTAACCATAATTGGTCCACGTCCTCTAAGGTAGATATATTCTTCCCACCAATCACTAACCTATAGCAGGAAGGAAAACAAAAGCAATAAAGACATATTGTGGAAACTTTATGTTAGTGGCTGTAGAACAGAACATTCCATACAGAAGCAGGAAGGAAACAGCCAGATTGCTCCTCTACTTAAGGAGGCCTCCACTCCCCCCACCCCAATTTCTGTGCAACAGAAAGGCAAAACAGAAAAAAAGAGTAGAATTTAAATTAAAACCCCGCTGTAACTCTCTGATAAGCTTCTGAAGACACCATCCTCTTCAGATAGTATTTAAAATGTATCAGATCTCTAATATTTCGCAGCCTTTGCAGGACAGCTTAGGCTACTGGCTACAGCTAGATGCTAGCTGATTTGTCAGAAAGGAATTAAAGTTCTCACTATGATGTTGGGATACAGGTTTTCTTTGTTTCAAAAAATCAAAGAGCTGATACAAATTTTTATTCTTCTTCCATATGTTTCAGCTGCTTCAGGTACAAAAAAAAAAAAAAAAAAGAATGTTGACCTATACCTCTCTTCTAAACTACCTAGGTAGCCAGGCCCATTGTTACCAAGCTTAAGAAGCTAATAAACAGACCTCAAAAGCAATCATAACAACAAAAGACAAATCACCTGATCCAGAATAATAAACAAAATGGGGATTTATCCTTTCAAGATCCATTTGCAACACTCTTTGTTTACCAAAGCACACAAATTATTTCTGTGCAAATCACAAAAATATTAGGCAGTTTCAATTGCTTTCTTTTACATTCAAGAAAAAATGAAACCTAAGCCAAAAAAAGCATCAGGGAACAAATTAAGTTATGTCATTTGAATGATCAAGCATCCTATTTGTATACTCACGTAGTTTGTAGCCCACCAGGATTTTAGCTTCAAATACCACTGAAGCCTTGGTCCCAAATTAAATGCAAAATCTTTGGCAAGACCCTCCATTCTTTTGAACCCCTCATCATCCATAAGGGGACGAACTGATTCCAGATACTAGAACACAGGAAAAGAATCAGCCTCAGTATAGTAACGAATACATAGCTTCTTACTCTTCCTGCATAAAGCATTTGAACAATAGACAAAGATTATCCAGACTCAGTTTATAAAATTGCAAATACTGTGTGGTTAAAATGAAAGTATGCAATCTTCTAAACATCTGCCTGAAAACTACAAAAATTACTTTTTTTTTCCAGACATTTGTCAGCAAATCACCAACAGAAGGGATTACTTTTCTAAAGATATATTTCCACTCAGAAGGAGAACTGCTGCTTCATTATCATACAGAGATATTTTTTTTATCTCTAAAGATCAAACCTCTAGTTTTTGTGATATACTGTTCCACTTAAACACTTTGTTAGAAAACACATCTGTATGTTCACGCTGTGGAAGGTAACAAAACCTGTATGTTTCAAAAGCCTGAAAAACAACACTGTTGCATAATCTTACTGGGACAGACATCACAACATCCAATATGAATTGTCAGCTTTGAACTGTGACTGGTCTCAGTGGCTTGTCACAGTCTTTATTTTCTATACAGAAGTTTTAATACATTACACCACATTGATACCACTCTGCAATACTTTTATAAGGCATGGCAAAAAAAACAACAAGCCACAGCTCACAAGGGCATCTAAATAGTCATTCCGTGTTACTGAAGTTAAGGTATTAGTGACTGTACACACCCTATTGACTGTGTCTTTAACAGCTGGAACTGGCAACCGTGGTAAAGATGTCTGGAAACTGTACAGCATGGGCTTGCGTCCTGAAAAGAGTTTCACAAGTACCTGAGAAAAAAATGAAAACACAACACCTCAAATTAATAGGTTCAATGAAAGAAAAATGACAGTGGAATGGTGTAATGTAACTCAGTTCTTTTCACTGGCAAATTACTTAACTACAATATTTTTTATTCACAAATAAAAAAGGCCCCAACATAAACTAACTTTCCCAGGGATCTGTTGTTTCACCTTGAGAAAGCCTGACATAGTCATTCCTAACTTTCCCAGAAACTTCTGGTCATTAGGCAATATTCTTGTTATGAATGGCACACCTTGATCTCAACAGAAAGTGAAGACAGAGATACTTAGCACTCCTTCTCTTCATACATTTCCCTCTGTCCAGCTGATCTTTCACTATATAGCAGATATTACAAAATGATTGATATTGTTCTTCAAAGCAGGACTCATCATCACCTAACCTTCCTAGGTAACTACAGCCACCTTTACAAATAATACTTATGCTTTGGAACCATTATTTAATATTTTCCAAAGTTATGGCACAACATCAATAACTGTATTAATATTACAAGGAGTTTCTTCAAGCATGAGTCTCTTTCAGGTAGTCTACTGCAGGATTTGAACATAGCAAATTGTGCAAGCATGCCAGTGTTACACAAAGTGCTTGTGTTACAAAAAACCAGCAGTGAAACAAAGAAGCAAAGATGAAAGTTCTCATCTTAACATCAGATACTACAATGTCTCCTGGTTTTCATGGCAGGCTGAAGACAGAAGCAGCATTTCAATCAGTGGCTCCTCCTCGGCTGTGATGTGACCTAGGCTGAAAATCTAGACCATGCAACTTCTAAACAACACATGACAGGATTTTAACATCATCGCCGTATTTATTCATCCAAATGAAGACCTGGGACAAGTGGAGTCCCCCAGTGATCTGTACTGGGACCAAAGCGTTTTAATATCTTTGTCAGCAACCTGAACAGTGGGATTGAGCAAGTTTGCAATAACACCAAGCTGTGTGGTGTGGCTGAACACTGCAGGGAAGGGATCCTTCCAGAGGGACCTATACAGCCTGGAGAGGTGAGCCCAAGCTAAAGTTCTACAAGGCTAAGTGCAAGGTCCTGCACCCGCAGCAGGGAAACCCCAAGCACAAATACAGGGTAGGTAGTGAGTGGACTGAGAACAGCCCTGTAGAGAAGGACTTGGAGGTGATGGTTGATGAAACACTGAACACAAGCTAGTATAATGTACTGGCAGCCCAAAAGGCTGCAATGGTATCCTGGACTGCATCAAAAGAAGCATGTGCAGCAAGTTAAGGTGATTCTGCCCCTCTGCTCTCATGAGACTCCCATCTTCAGTACTATGTCCAGCTGTGGAGCCCACAACACAAGGACATAGACTTGTCGGAACAAGTCCAGAGGACCACAAAGATGAACAGAGGGCTGGAGCACCTCCTACTGAGAAGGAGAGGTGCTGAAGGAGTTATGTCTGTTCAGCCTGGAGAAGGCTCTGGGAAGACCTTATAGCAGCCTTCCAGTAGCCAAAGGGGGTCTATAAAAAAAACTAGGGGAGGGACTTTTTATAGGGGCATGCGCTGACAGGATGAGAGAATGGTTTCAAATCAGAGCAGCGTAGATCTTAGATTGGACATTAGGAAGTTCTTTACCATGAGGGGGGTGAAACACTGGAACAGGTTTCCCAGAGAAGTCATGGACACCTCATCCCTGGAAGTGTTTAAGACCAGGCTGGATAAGGCTCTGAGCAACCTGGACTAGTAGGAGGTGTCCCTGCCCATGGCAATGGGGTTGGAACCAAATGATTTTAAGGACCCTTCCAACTCAAGCCATTCAATGATTCAAATTTCTCATCTACGTGTCTATTGCACAGAATACACTATATTAATGAGGGCTTTTTTTTCCATGCTGTTAATCAGCACGAAAAATAGCTAAGAAAAAAACCCAACAACATTACACACTATTCAAAGATAAAAAAATCTAGAAAGTTAAGCTACTGTTCTACTACAGAAGTCAGTATTCTTTTGTTGGGAATAGCTAAAGAACAATAAGGCATTAAAGTAGTTTCTTATTAAGTACAGATGAAACACTGTTGGGCATGCACTTTTATAGCGTTCTGTACTTTAAAAATATAGATAATACACAACAAAATATAGTACACAAAGGACATATGAAATGTATATAACAGACTAAAAAAATAATTATAGGACCAATAGACAAAAAAGCATGGTAAGTAGCATTACAGCTCACACTGTTTAAGGTTGGTAAGGCAATATTAACAGCTTCAAAATATCTGTCTGGAAGGACATGCTGAAAACCCAGGCAGCTGCAGCTTCAAGCAGTTGACAGAAAGCCTTACCATTCAGAGCCTGTACTGTACAAATTCCAGTCAGGAGGCTCCTGATACCACTTCCAAGAGAAACTATCAATTAGAAATTTCATTTGTAACAGATGAGCATTCATTTGTATTTTAGTGTGCTATTCCAGATACCTGTTCTTGAACATACTTCATAATAAATTATCCCATGTTGTTAGTCTAACACACATCAGTTAATTTTTGATGCTGTAGAAACTATTTTTACCGTAGTAAGGGACTTAAGTTATTTCTACAACAACGTACAGAGGAAAAATACAGGTACTTTAGTCACACAATTCCAAGGTACTGGCAAATTTAGAAGTTATTCTTGAAGTGTTTACTCTTCCTTCTACAAGACCATCCTGAATAACTATAGCATTGGAAGGATGACTGGTGCTGGAGCGAGTGCAGAGGAGGCAACAAAGCTGGTGAAGGGCCTGGAGAGCAAATCTTCTGAAGAGCGATTGAAGGAGCTGGGACTGCTTAGTTTGAGGAAGAGGAGGGTGAGGAGAGACCTCATCACTCTCTACCTTAAAGAGTATTAACTGAAAGGACATTGTAGAGAGATTGGTGCTGGTCTCTTCTCACAGGTAATGAGTGACAGAACAAGAGAGAATGGATTCCAGCTGCAACAGGGTAGGTTTAGACTGGGCATTAGGGAAACATTTTTCACTGAAAGAGTGGTCAGACACTGGAACAGACTGCTCAGGGAAGTGATTGAGTGATCATTCCTGGATGTGTTTAAGGGTCATTAGGATGTGGTTTTGAGGGATATGGTTTAGGGGTGAACTTTGTAGAGTAGGGTTAATGGTTGGACTTGATAATCCCAATCTTAATGATTCTATGACAGTAATTAGCAAAAATACATATATAACCACCTCCTGTCCCATCACACAGAAAGCACAAGCAAGGAAAAACCCTACAAAAATGTAGGGCTTTGAATACAGATCAGATAGAAGTTCAAATGAAATAGGCAGACAATATACCCTTACCATCCAAAACTTGGTGCCTGCAGACACTTTGCCGTGTTCGGCGAACATCCAACCGTGGTAGGAAAGCAGCATTTTCAGAGAGTAGCGCATGGTGGCAATAAGGGCAACCCAAAGCCCTGTGCCAAAAAGTACTCCACTCACAATGTTCTGTGTTTGGTTTGACATATAACCACTGTTTAAAACATAAACCAGAACGTGCCAGTTAATGTCAGTAAGTTTTAAAGAGAACTTAATACTGCAAGCCTAAGTCCATGACACAACCTTCACACCTGTTGAGCACTTTTCATAAGCTCTCTTCCAAACGCCCTCTCATGCAGCAACATCAAAGGCCAAAGAAGTTGCCAAATGTACTTCCCAAATGTGCAGAAAACAATGTCGTAATACTGGTATAACAAGCTACTTATTTCATATCCTCATGCATCTGCTTATTGGGCTTACTCTGTCACAAACATACTGTTCAAAAGCACTTCAACAGGATTAGCTTTAAAGAGCAGTACAAATCAAGCTGATTGCCTTCAGAGGACCAGTACCTTGTCAGGGTACTTACGTTGTGTCGAGCGTTCGGTTGATTTTAGCTATTATTCCTAAAGAAGGATCAATTTTGGCATACATTGTTGACATCACTCCCACAACTACAATAAGCCAGCTAGATGGGCTAGCAGGATAAACGCCAGTGATAATTCCATTCTGCAAAGAAAAGCCTTCACATAATTTTTTCAAAGTGGCTCATATTATCATGAAAAGAAACAAATATCAACACATTTAAGCCATTTAGTTTTAAACAAAAAGTTAAGATTGTCCAACATTTTCTTACATTTGCCTAACTCAGGAGTAGGGAATGGATTTAGTTAAGTTTGACTGCTACAGAAAATTGTTGCAATGATATCAAGAAATAAAGGAACTTGTAAGTTCTTTTGTAGACAGCACTGATCCTGCTGCCAGTCTCACTAAAAAATGATGAAATTAGTAAACAACTTTGGAACAAATGACTCTTCATTAATTCCCACTTACACTGATTTAGATCTTTCTGAATTAATACATTGTAAAAATATTATTCTGAAAAGGGGAATAAAGGGTTTTTAAAGATATAATTTAAACACTCCTTAAAGCATTATAAGAATATTCTATTAAGACTACTGTTAAAAATATGCTTTAGACAGAATTGTGGAAGATGGCCTGTAGCTTACCTAGTTTGCTACTAATAAAATACTTGCCATTTATTATCCCATGAACAAAACAATAAATGAACAACAATACATCAAATACCTCAAACATTACTATTTAGTATATCTTGAACAAGATAGAAATTCAGCTAACTTTTTTGGAAACATTCTCCCTAATTTGAAAATCTAATTCTGGCAAGGAATGCATAAAATGAAGACTGTAGTCCTGTAACCCTAGTGATATGACATTAAAAATCACAGCTAGTTACATTTCCAACTTATGCTAAGTTACATTATTACATGATTATGAAGCAAGTGCAGACATTAACAATAGCTTAATTTTCTTCATTTGTTTAATCTTGCATCCATAGAGTAAATCAAAAAGATGCACCCTTTCAATCTTTGCAGCATCACCCAGTGCTAGCTTCCTCAGTACCCTTTGTCCTCACTAAAACCCACATAAGTATTTCCCAAAAATGAACTTCATTTACCAGAAAGGAAGAAAAAAATAAGAAGTTCTGCCTAAACAAAACTTCAGTAAATTTATAAAACATTAAATGACCCTTGGTGTTTGGTAGACTTGAGTAATATAAAATACCTTGAATCTGATGAACTTTTTCTTCCATGAATGGACACCAGATAGGTAGATCTGTTTGAGTGCCTCATGGCTCATTCGCAGGTCAATGCCATCTGGGGTGACTGTAAACTGAAACGCGACTGCTTGATGAGCTTCTGCCATTTTGAGGGAGAGTTCTGTCAAAAAAACAAAGTTTACCAAAAAATGTCTTTGTTCAAAGGAACTAGTCCATTTCTAGTGAGACATTTTCTACACAGTAATTGTTGGAAACATTTCATATGTGCCAAATTTGCATACAGTACTTGCCTTTTCCTTACGGGCTGCACTTGAACTACAGTCTGAGTACTCAGTATATTATTTAAGGTCCCTCTTCTAACCACAACAGCTGAAAATGGAAGCAAAACACTCATGTAACTTAAGGCTTTTGGCAGGACTGCAGCAAGTTGAATATCATACATATATCAATATATAAAAATTGAGAGCAGAACAGAAAGCTAAAGCTGTAACACTTAGAAAGAGCTGTCACAGGTACATAGCATCTCAGTAATGATAAAGAAGATTCAGAAAATGGAGTTTTCATTATTTTGAAACAAAAAGTAGTTAGTCTTCACCACAGCTGGCAAAAAGCTGCTTCTGGCCACATCTTCCTTTGAATTATTTTTTGTAATATCTTAATTTCAAGCTGATTAGTCAATGAGCAGTAAGATACTATATACCCTGTGGCTCCATGTTCTGACTGACAAAACTGCAAAATCTGAACTATGCTAAGTTGGGGAAACGAAATGACAGCTGTCAGAAAAATGATCTTATAAGCAAATCTAAAATTAAGAGGAAACTTTATCAGTTTAACTACTAAAGTATCAACAACTGTGCCAGTATAGACAACAGACCATCATAACTGGCAAGCATAACAGGCTCAAATAAAAACCACTGTAAGTTAAAACAAAAATGTAACTATAATTCTATTTACAAGTTTGTGTCTCAAATTGAACTGTATTTATTACCAGCTCATGTTCATTGCTTCTTTCTTTCTATAGCCAGACTTCTATGGAAATATCCTGGAAAGTTACCCCTCCTCACCATTAATTCAGATTAACATCATCTGAGCACTTACAGACAGGCACCGTGTGTAACACTGAAATGGTCCAAAGTACATATTCCCAAGGAGACCATCATGATTCCAAAGTCTTTTATCCACATTAGTTTACCAAAACTCTACATAATCCCAAAAACAACACCCTCTTAGAAGTATGGAAAAAAGGGAAAGGAATCCATAATCCCATTTTTGTCAGAATTCAAGGGCAAGTTTTAATTTCAGTTTTACTGGTACAAAACACAATTTTATCATTATCAATTGTTTTAAGGTAGCACTGGCATTTCTATTTAAGCAAAATCAAAAGTACAACCACTTCATTCCTTTTGAATCTTAAAGGCTGAAATTTACATTTCTTTTGCAGACCTGAAGCTTAGACTTCACAATTAAATTTAAATGCTGGTAGATAATCATCCCCTGCTGAACAGCACGGGAGGGCTAATCAGTGCAGTTCAGATGGGCACTCCTAAAGCAGTTTATTATGACTGCAGTGCTGCTCCTCTAGTCTGTAAATGCTCCACCGAAGTCATGTGGAGCACAAAGAAGGGGTGCAAAGGTGTATGAGTAGGCAACTAGGGAATGGAAACTTTGCGAATGCTGCAGTAATAGTAGGCTTAAGAAATAAATATACAAAATAGGAGAAGGAGAATTAGAGGTGAGAAAGATAAAAGTTGTTGCACAGCATCTAGTAAGGCTGCTGACCAATAGGCAGCGACTGTTTGCAATATAAATACTGCAATATTCATTTATATTGCAATAAATATATATTGAAATATAAATAAAAAAAGTGTCTATCCCTAGACCAGCCTGAAATGATGAGCTTCAGCAATACAACTGCTACTACTGTGTCTGATAGCAATTCACAGATCTCCCAAGTCAGCCACTGCTCAAATTTTAGAGGCTGAGTCCTGCATAAATCGTGTTTCTGGGTCCCCAGAAGGGTATCCAAAGCTCACCGTGTCACACAGATAGTGCACTATTTGATCTCTGCACGCACGGGACAACAAAGAAAACAAATCAGCTTTGAATACCATTTCAAAGCCTTTAAGACAAGCACTGCAACGCCCTAGTAACAACTGCAATTTGTAATACTTAATGACTCTGTCACTTAACAACTGCTTATTCACAGCGAGCTCGTTGCAGAGGAGTATCAGGAAGTCAGTCAGCTGTCCATTCATCCATTTAAATTGTGCATCACCAGTGATGCTGAGACCGAAACTGCAAGAGAGCAGTGAAGCAGAGATGGGAAGCAGTACACGGCATACTCTGAACCCAGTAGGGTGTACAAAAGGGGAAGTTAAGGATTCATTATATTTTTAGCAGCAGGGATGGAAAAGAAAAACATAAACTAAACCACACTCCACATGGAGAACCAGGCACCTGGATTTGTCTCAAGAAGGGACAACAATTCACTGTGTAATTTTGTATTCTGGAATGCTAGTGTCTCAAGGAGCAGATCAACTAATTTCTATCATCCTTCAACTCCCTGGTGACTTCCCAGCCTGGGAATTTGTAACTATCATCCTCTGTTTCTGAAGAGAAAAATTTCAGGAATCCCTTTTTTTTGGCACATGCATTTTTACTGTCCAAGACAGAAAAAGATTATATGTAGCATTAATCATAAACAGTCACTCTGATATTTTACTGAATTAACTCTCATTATGAGCGTAAAATTAAATAAGCTTCAATAAGGAAAACATTCCTTATTTCCAAACGGAGAAATATTAATCCAACAAGAATGAATCCCGAATCAAATAACCAAGCCCTGACAATAGACAAGCCTAGCTGAGGACTAGACTGCTTGTCCCTAAGATGTGAACAATCCAACAGCTTGTGCAGCGCCACATCCTTTCCCTTTACTTAAGCAAGCTGTAAACCTTTAAGCCCCTAGTGAATTATGGTGGCTGAACACCAAGAGCTTCCTGAAGCCTTTCTTGTGCCGGTTTCCCCCTTAAGGCCAAAGCGATCGGCGGCTGCTCCGCACTTCCCTCACTCGCATTCCTCCGCCGTCACGTGCTCGCCGCTAAGTGGGTGAAAGGGCACGGGCCGCGCCGTCGGGCTCGCAGCCTTAGAGCGCTGCGAACGCGGCACCGCATCCTCGGCTGAACACCGCACGGCACTCTGGGCAGCAGAATATTTCTGTGCAGCACATCCGAATTCACCTCCTTCCCACGAGGGAGACACTCAAAAGTTCTTGTTTGTTTCTCAGCTGTTTGGTTGAGTGTGACTTAAAGGGGGGAAAATATGCACAGTGATTTCTAACAGTGATCTGAACTGGCTATTTTCACTCCTTTCAGCGTTCTCTCAAGATACCAGTGTATCTTAAAGAACACACTTGCCCCTTAAAACTTGGTGTCTTTATTGTTTGCAATTAAAGGGGAAAGCTGCCCGTTGATGTTCTGTCGCTCAATTCAAATGCTGTAACAGCTGCAGATGTTTCTCCTCTCTCCGTTTCATACCTCTGCTTGAGCCAATCAAAACTTACCACAACTTGTTTCCATTGTTATAAGCAAACACTGCTAGGTTGGATGTCACAAAAACATACAGCACACTAAGAGGCCTAAACTCTGAATGCCTTGATGCTCTGAAAACTTCTGCTGCTCTACCTGCCCTGCCTGCAGCCTCCTCACACTGCTGTTTTTGCATTTTCAGGATAGTTACACTATCCAAGGTTAACTCATAGACCTTATGATTTCAGGTTGCAGGCACTAAAAAGCCAACTCTACTTTCTTTGAAAAATCTGAAGCTAGGACTCCCATGTGCAGGATGCTTTCATTTAGTCAGGTATGCAAGCAGTCAGTTGGGGATGCAGAAGTCTCTCTGGACCATGCAACACAAAACACAGTGTCTAAATGCAGAATACCACGTGCATCTTAAAAAGCACCAAGCCACAACAAAATTTAAATGTATTACAGTACATTGCACAAAACCAAGGCATTCATTCCTTAATTAGTTACTTATGGAAATGCTACCGAGTGGGAACTTCATGTTTCTGTAGATTTAATAAGCTTTATATGGATAAAATGATAGTGCTAGAACACCTGAAGTCACCACCTCTACCTCAAAAAAAGCAATCATGTCACCACTTATTTCAGAGCTCACCTTGCTTCCCATACATTGCTTAGCTCACACAAATCCCCCCCCCCCCCATTTCCTATTCTATTCCTTTTATAACAGAGAAAACCCTGCCACTTCTCAGTAGCAGTCCAGACATTCACTGGAAACAGACATAGTATTTAAGTGTAGTTTTCACATCTACAGCTCCTTTTCCTTCAAAGGAAGTTAAATACAGAGGAAAAGTGGAGAGAAGTCCAATTCGCATGACCCAGGATAGCTAAAACCCTGGTTAAAGTTTTATGACTCTTACTTGCAAGCTACCTCAATGATTTCATGTGAGGCTCTCCTCACAGATTTTTCACATTTATAATTAGATTTTATAAACAGGGCACACATCTGTCAGTAACCAAACTAAGCTCACAAAACAATTCTTTCCAATTATTCTACTTTGCCCATCAAAGCCTGACAGTTTTCACAGCAAAGTAGTGACTCCTGCATGTGTTTTCTCCAGGAACACTGCTGTATTCCACCTCACAGGGGTTCCACTGTCCCAGCCCTCAAATACTGTAACACTGAAGAACTTCTATCCAGTATTTCAGTGCACCCATCAGATTTCCCTTCAGGAGATGAGTTTGCTACAGATTTTGGGAGAGAACAGATAACCAAGGTGTTTCATTTGTTACTTTCATTTGTTGTCATTGTTTGACACTTTAGGACAGATCACTGATCTCCGAAACTCTGAGGACAGACTTAAAGAACTCAGAACTAGTATTAAAACACTATAGCTGTGCTGCTTGTGCTGAGAAAGGGATCAGGTATTTTAAGCTACGACTAGAGAAATGTGCATTTTCTGCTCTCCTAAAAAGCCAAAACTATGAATGCATTTGTTTATATAAATCAATGAATGACTGTTTATGCTCGAATATGTTGATTTCATACCAGACATTAAACTAAAAGAAAGAAAATTCCTAACACTGAGATGTCTATGTCTTCATGCATTACTCCAAATTTCTCTTCAGATTTCTGTTACTGATGCTCTTGTCAGTCCAACTTCAGCACCACCTACACTAATTCATCCCACCCCATGGCAGCTGACTTTGCCTAGATAGCCTGTTTACAACAAAATGCTCTGCAATGAAACACAACAAAGCCAGTGCCAATGTGCTAAAATAACTTGCTAGTATGTTATTTACTCTCACTGTGCCACAACCTAGAGTTCAATGGCAACAGTGATCTATCTATACAGCCATCCCAGAAGTGGACACATTCTAGGGATAATCACAGTTGCTTGTGATGTTTCGTGGCTTTTTGTTTGTGCCTTTTTTTTTCCCCCCGTGGCTCATGCAAACAGGGTTCTCCAAGGTGTATCAAATACTTACATCAAGCAGCAGGATCTCTTCATACACAAATGTAAAGGGTTAGAGTCTTCCAAAACAAATTTTACAAGTGTAGTTGTCTTTGTAACATTCATAAAGTACATCTTCACCTTTCTGAATTCTGCAGAGGCTCTGAAGTCTATCAATTTGACACCCTTCCAGATGTCTAATGCAAAAGTAGTAGCTGTCAAACCTATTTAAAAGGTTGAAGACAGCAAAACACAAACAGAAAAAAAATGCAGATGGATTCACCCAGTACAGGGACTGAAACTACAAGTAGTGGCTTATAGACCAGAAGATTTAGCTGCCATGCAGATGGATCTCAACAGGCTGGAGAAATGTGCAGGTTGAAATCTTAAATTAAACAAATCAAAGTCCAAACTCCTTCACCTAGGAAGGAGTAACCCCATACACTACTACATGCTGGAGACTGACTGGATGGAAAGCAACTTTGCAGCAAGATATACACAAGCCAGCAAGGTGCCCTTGCAAAAGTCGCTGATAGAATCCTGGGGTGCATTTGGAGGCCTGTTGCCCCTGGGTTGAGGGAGGGGGCTCTCCCTGTCTACTTAGCACTGGTGAAGCCTCATTTTGACTCCAGTGTCCAGTTCTGGGCTCCTCAGAAGAGAGAAATTAAAGTACTGGAGAGCATCCAACAAAGAGCTACTAAGAAGATTAAGGGCTTGAAGCATCAACTCTTTTTTTTTTTTTTTTAATACAGTTTTAACTGTATATTTAGTAGAGATGTTTTATGAAATTTAGTTGTTTTTCATAATAGATCTGCTTCAAAAGATAAATTTTAAGAACACTAAGAAATCCTGTGTTTCAATTGTTTTCAATGAACAACACACCTTGGAAGTAAAATTGGCAGTAGCAGTCAGACATTCAAATACAGCAAGTTTACTGCAACTGACAAAAATGCACTCATTTGGAGGATAAAAGCAGATGGGTTTTGCAGTAGAATTTTTACAGAGATTTTGCATGAACTTTTCAGACCGTGATCCATCTGAATTTTTCAACATTACTCCAGTAACTTTGCCCTCACTAAAAAGCACTAAAGTGTGTTATTATATAAATTTTTAAAATGTAGGTTAGTGTTTTAAGCACCACAACATTGTCCAGTGTGAGTCTGTTGCTCTTATGCTCTTAAGGCAGGAGATTTCTGGAGCTGACCTGAAGTGCCACGTATGCTGCTGTGGTACGGTGGGAAAAAACCTCCAAATTAAATATAAGCCCTTGGAATTTAATATATATACCTATCTAGGGGAAACATATACTGATCCTGTGAAATGAAGAAAGCCTCTGTGATCAGTAACAAATTGAGGTGACCTCAGTAAAGCATTTTCATGGAACTTGCTGTAAGTGCAATAGTTTCATACACTAAAGCATAAGCTGTTCAGCAGCATCCAGCATTGACTCAGTAACTCAAGGTCCTACCCACTTTGTGTGACTGCCTCCCCACCATTGAAACATCAGCATTCTGCCCTAATGCTAAAGGCTCAATTAAGTAATGCAGCTAACCAGAGACTACCAAAAGGATGCCAAAAATGCTTTTCCCTCCTGTGCTTCCTTTGATGCACAGTTGAACAAAGTTAAAACTAAAGCTAAAACATTCAGTTCCAACAGAAATCCAAAGATCAAAGTTGTCTAGAGTTTTATGCCTTTCAAAGGAAATTCATGTTTTGATCTATAAAATCTTCAATAAACAGTATAAAATATACAGCTCAAATGTTTAAGCATATGACCAAGACTGTCAGGTCTCTTTTGTATCAGTTTCTTGGATACTCTCCTAGCTAATGCCATTTTCTTGCAGGTTGTAGCACACTACTGCAAAAATGTAAGAAGATATCAAACTCAGAAGGACCGAGGACCTTATTCATAGTTCCCTTTGTTCCGCAAGGTGTTAACTTCTGAATTGCAGTAAAGATTAACCATTCACTCGAGAAATTCAATTTCTAAATGGCTTACTAGCATACTGACCTTCAATAATATCTAATCATGCTTCAGCATGTAAAAAGATATCGACATTTGCTGCTCTTAAGTCTTACCAGTAACTCACCTACTTTACAATAATAATATTTCACAGACAACTGACAAAATCATTAGGAGAAATCTGAGAGGAGTGAAGCCAAATTTCTGTGTAATAAATAGTCATGTGGATAACATTCTCTTAACAAGCCTTGTCAGGTGAACCTAATGACTATGGGAAAGAAATAAAACAGAAACCAAATAATCACACTCTTTTAAAAAAAGCTGAATTAACACAGCATTCAATCGATCATTTGATCTGATGAAAACAAAGTTAAACTGAGAGGGTGCTCTCGGACCACTTTAGTTGTGACTTACACATGCTAAAACCAGTTTAAACCTCCCTAAAGATGAACTTCTTGTTTATGTTGCAGTTCTCTCATAGGATACCCAAAGTAAAGCTACTATGACTACAACGTGACTGATGTGGCTTAAGTCACATGGAAAGCTACAGAAGCCTCTCCTTCAACAGCCATGTCAAGTTTTCCTCTTTGGTTATTGCTAATAAACATTACCCATCCTTCCCACACACATCTACAGCTGATAGCTGCAGTTCCTTGGAAATGCAAAGATCTCAAAGGATTTCTCATATCTTAAAAGTGAACAAATGCAGTGTTTCAACCTAAAGTGAGGAACTGAATACATGTATTTGCCCAGGTACAGCAGCAACAGGTACAGCAAACCTCATCCACAGCAGACAGTTTGAAATCAGAACATCTGAAGAGTTTGCAGTAACTTGCTGTCCTGTCCCATCTTTCAACTTGTGTCCTGTTCTCAGCAGTTTTCCAAGATCACCTGGGGGTGAATTATTAGCTGCACTTTGAAGGCATTGCCTTTGGAATCCTGGGCCAATTTCTTTATCCCCCCTCCCAAGTGGTAAACTGGAGCAACAGGCTACTGAAAAGATAATAACTAATAGATTAATGAGTGAAACATAAGCATACCTGGATGGCTGTCTTCCTTGAAAGTGGGCTTGAGACCGATTTGTCACACGAAGTCTTCTGTCCCACTCACCGCAGCTGGGATCTTCAATAGGTTAGGACACACCAAGAGGCAGAGTCATTCCAGTGGTGCCAGCTGCTAATAGAGAAGTGCTCCTACAGCAAACAGTCAAGTTGTAGCTCTGAAATAGAAAGTCAAGGACATCAGTTAGAGCTTTGATCCACGCACAGCTTTCAGCTGCTCAGAGGGATTGGATCAGAGTGGAACCATCTTAGAAAAACTGACAGCAATGGAGAGAATAGTCACAAACAGCAGTTCTGAAACACTGCTTTCCATGACACCAAATGAAGATATTATCTGGATCAATCTGTCTTGATTTAACGGGTCTGAGATGGTGAGGAACTGCAGAGCAGAAGAAAGTTCACCTGCTACCCATTCAGTCATTCCTGAGGCTCAAACTAGTGACTTAACTAGTGCAATAAGCAAGGTGACCTCGGGCTAGATTCAGTTTCAATTTAAGACATCTAAGAGTCTGCCTGCAGGCTTCAAACTCCCATTACAGTCAACACAGGACATCAAGATTTCTTGGAGGTATGTTCACAGAACAAACTGTTTCCACTGGCACTTCCAGGAGAAAAGCCACTGATAGTAAAGCTTTCTTCTCACCTGACCACACTGCAAACAGTCAGGCAAAGTGGTAGAGAAGACTGACTAGAGCAGACAATGTGTTAATTACTAGTCTAACACTAAGGAATATTAATCCCTACAGAGGTTGGATCATACAGCCTCTCTTCTCTTCCCAAACAGCACGCTGCTGAAAAACATGGTTCCAAAATATACACTGCAACAGAAGAAAAAAAAAATTTTCAAAACACTGACATGCTCCACAACTGTAATCAAACCAGAAATTTTTACAACTGTCATAATATTTAAGGCCTTTTCCCCCACTATACAGTACAGGACAAACTATACTGCTCCTAAATCTTTTAGGTTACTCTAGTATCTATTACAGCACGTTACATTGCACACACCCCAGCATGCCACCTCCTCTGACCTTCTCGAAAATCAGAATAATCTTGCTGAGTAAGAATTCAGGATACAAAGCTAAAACACTGTACCATGTGTGCAGTGTTACCATGCCACACAGAACCCTCTCCTGCCCCTCAAAAACTAGGCTCTAGATCTGAGTATTTCTTTTTAATATTGCTATAAAAGATGTACCTGGGCATTTGGATTACACAGTTTTTATCCCTTCTCCCTTCCTTTGAACTACTGAATGTCTGTGCTCAGTGCAGTAAAAAAGCATTATTACTAGCTTCCCTATAACAACAAAATACTTCTGGAATGGCAGGACCCTTACAAGAAATGTATGATGTCATATTATTGGGCTCTTGAGAGCCTACAAAGATGGACAACAATGTTTGGTGACCGAAAGCAAACTGAATGGACTGCTCACACTGGTCAATGATCATTTACTGTACAAGGTCGAAAGACCCAAATAAGGTCTTTCAGCCTGAGGCTGAAGGACTGAAGAACCAAGTTCCAAACATTTCACAAATATTTAAATGGACCATTCAGATGAAAGTTAATCCAAACTTGGAAAAAGAGGGATGCTTTTCAGCCTTGTAGACCTTGTTTTTCTGAACATATGGAATTCAGGACTATGACACAGCATGCTGCAGGACAAAGACAATAGCTTAGAATATGGAACAAAAATATAAATATTATAAATAAATAAATATATAAGTATTCTTTTTTTTCTAAATACAAGCCTTCAGTTAAGTCGCCTTTTACCCAAGACTTCCGAAAGCAGTCACGCTCGGGATTCAACATTCTACTATCCCCGCATGCAGCGAACAGAAACATCTCCC
>JANHGL010019909.1:0-11219 GCA_024611195.1 Ceyx melanurus
TAGAACTGAAAATTCTATTATTTCATGATCACTATGCCCAAGACATCCTCCAACCTTTACTCCATCTACAAGTCCCTGTTTGTAAATAGTAGGTCCAGCAGGGAGCCTCCTCTGGTGGCTCCCTCACCAGCTGCATCAGGAAGTTGTCTTCCACACACTCCAGGAACCTCCTGGAGTGCTTCCTCATAGCTGTATTCAACTTCCAGCAAATGTCTGGAAGATTGAAGTCACCCACAAGGACTAAGGGCTGTGATTGTGCAGCTTCCTCTAATTGTTTATAGAATACTTCATCTGTATCTTGTTCCTGCATGGGTGGTCTATAGCAGACTCCCACTATGACGTCAGCCCTATTGGCCTTGCCCCTGATTTTGACCCACAGGCATTATAGTGACCCTTCCGTCACTATTACTATTACTGATCTCCAGACTATCAATTCCATATATATAAAAAGACTGGATAATACCCAATAAAATTAAATCCTATCATCTTAGTTGGTAAATGATTCCCTTATAGCAGGCAAAACCAAGTCTTGTCATACCTGAACTGAGGGACTGAATCATTTGGCAAGAGTCATGTTCCTGCAGCCGGAGAAGCAGTTGGGAGGTGTAGAGCAGGAGGGTGACGAGGCCTGGGTTCACATCTTCTCCTCACAAAGGGGGACTGAGGCAGAGGGAGAAGGCACAGGTTGCAATCATGGCTTCTGTCAGCACCACTCCTTGTCCTACACAATCCAGCCCCCTCCCTGGCAATCCCAAGATGACAACCTACAGCCTCTCAGATTCTGGCATAATGTAAGCAGATAACCACTATTTTCTTAACCTTTTCTAGTACAATCCTAGGCTTTTACTTAGCCTAGGATCACTCAATACCAAGACCAGAGAAGATGTTGCCACCTTAGTTATTTGGGAAGTTACAGGAAGTGCCCATTACACACTTGTGCCAACTTTCAGTCTCATCCTCCATCTTCCCTTCACTCCATTTGACCCGTTTTTGTTTTGTTTTGGTTTTTTGTTTTGGTTTGGTTTTTTGGTTTGGTTTTTTTTTTCTGACTTGTAGTATTCCAGTGCTGCTATGGTGACATAGTCCCACATACACAAAACAGTAGAATAAAATAAGCTTGTATTAGTGAAGCATCTCCCTTAGAGGTATTTGCATTGATGAGCCAATATTAATGCAACAAAACTAGCCTTAGGGAAGACCCCAGATAGGAAAATCATCTTGATATCCACAGGCATCCATCAGGATTTGTGCATGCATCATGCTGCACTTGATACAATCAAATATACCCAGAAATTTATTCTCAAATACCAATTCAGAAGGAGCATATGGAAAAGCAGCCATCACTTGGCTCCATCTAAACAAAATATGATAGTTAATAATTTAAAATACAACTGCATATATTAAAACGTAAATGTAAATATATTTAACTGATTCAGTATGCAGCAGGCTGGTATTTTCAAAGCATCTGGTACTCACTAAACTGCAGTCCCTGCACAAATATTGAGAAGTTTTGAAAAAAATCCATCCCCTTTTAATACCACATTCATAGAGAGCTCCCTGTAATTCAAAATGAATCATTCCCAGAGCTCCTTGAGAGTATCAGCTGAGGCATATTAGCTGTGAGGTTTAGTATATTAACTGTGAGATCCAGGGATGAAAAACATATGAAGCAAGTTCATTGTTAAGTGGCCTGTCATCTGTTTGAAGTATATTCAGACCACTGTTACTTTCACTTTAAAAATATTTATTAAAAAAAGAAAAAAGAAAAAACCAAACCAATAAACACAATTTTAATACATGTTCATGAACTTACAATATCAATTGCATTTACAAATCTGTTGATTAATATTTAATTAGCAGGAATAATTGCCATTAAGCACAGAAAATTGAGAAACAGAGATAAATGTTGTTTACCAAATCTGCTTCCCATGACATCATTTGTGTTGCTTGACAGTAAAGGAAAGCTATCAATTTATCTGCATGACCAATGCTTTGTCATTCTTAAACAACTTCAGACAAAGTTTTGCCTTCATCTTTTTTCTTGAGTCAAAGCATTTCACAGTTACTTTGAAGGGCACATTTTGAGTCATCTTACTTCTGAGATAAACAATTTACACCACTTCTGATGAGCAGTGTTTCTGATGAAACACTCAGTACTGCCCTTTTTCTGTCACAGAAATTCAGAGTCCGTAACAACATGTGTTCTCTGCTGTGGTCCAGGCTACAGTGAACCTCTCCATAACAGCATCTAAAAATCTCATTAAGAGCAATTACAGTTCATATCAGAGAACTGGAATTCAAACCTACAGACGGGGTTTTGTATGAAAGTCTGAAAGCAACATACACAAGTGAGCCCACAGGCTTTAGTTACTTTAAAGTTGTTATTGCCTGTAACCAGGCTAAAGGAACAAAGAACAGCCCACACCGGGCAGGTGTCTCTGCCACCGAGAGCCCCTGAAACCTAAATAACATCACAGAGAAGCCCTGGATTTCTAATGGGAACTTTACATGAAGTATGGCCAATAATTTTAATAGCCACTATTCCCTATTACCTGACAAAAATGCAAACCACACTTTGCAGGCATGAGGGGAGGCAGTGGCAGAAAACTGAAGAATGTATATTTTAAACAGATTTTTAAGACAGTTCAGAAAGGCAGCTTGCCAGAAAGTGTGCATACCACAAAGCACTAGTATCTATTTAGTAAATTTAAAGCACCATCTGTCTTCAAATAAACTGGATTTCAGTGAAGTTGTGCAGCACAGGACGTCTGTGTCACAAAAAAAAATTCATTTAATGCCAGCAGTTAACATACCACACAAGATCAAAGGTTAGTTGTACCTCTACATGTCAAAGCACAACTCTAGAGCTAAAGGCAGCTTATAATGGGCAGGGACTGGGGAGGAATCAACCCAGCAATACAGAATAGCAAGGTAAATTTCTGGGATTTGTTTTTTTCTTACACCTAGGAAGTGAAATAATAGTCTGTAGTTTTAATTCAACAATACTTGACACTCTCAAATTTGAATACTCAGCTTATTGGAGAAGGCAGATATAACTGGAGCTTTACCAATTTACATCAGGAAAACATGCATCTTTCTCTAATGAACCCAGGAAAACACAACTAACAACCTTTCTAATCACCAAAATTAACTCTCTGGGACTCCTCATTAGTAGCAGCCATTGCTTTTAACACATACCTAACCTCTCTGATTCCTACTCAACCTTCTCCAACACTGCACTTAAGCATCCTGTACTCAGGAATAGGCTTGCACATGTCTGACCAGGCCATCATAGCTAGAAAATTAAACTGCAAAGTCACAGGGATATGAAGAAGTGAAGCAAATGATTAAAAACTGTTCTGCTCTGCTCCTTCCTTCAAGAAGACCTCCATAAGTTTACAACTTGCAATCCTTCTTAAATCATTCCCTTCATTTTTGTTTAATCAGGTTTCTGTACAGGAAGAACGCATTTTAAACATTCTCCATTATTCCTTGCAAATGAAAAATACACACTTACATATAATTAAGATCTAATCACTTAAAGACATAAACCAGGACTTAATTGCACTGTCATGTGCATTTCAGCAGCAACAAGAGACTCTGAATAACACTTGGGATCCCGTGTATTCGTCTGGATGCAAACATGGTCACAAAAGCTTGCCACCTAGAAAAGCAGAACAGATGGGAGAACATCCAGATGAAAGGATTGCAAGGGATACTGGTGCTGAGCTGAGAACTAAGCATGGAACTTGCAGGTCCCAAGTACCTGTCTTCTGCACAAGATCATTTATTCTCTGTCAATAGAAACCTCTATATGAGCCAAAACAAACAAACAAAAAAAAACAACCCAGAAGACAAAGGTTTCAGCCTCTAACTCAGGTCCTGGACAACAAATACAAGGTGTGATTATATTTCTTAAAATAAAATATTAATCATGTTTAAGGATTTGCATTCTCCCTTTTTTCAGTTTATTTGAAGCTAAATCAAACTCTTAAAAGAACCATTAGAACAATTACTTCATTACGTAAGGCCATATATGGAAGGAATACTGTGATCAGTTCTAGGCCCCTCAGTTCATGAAGGACAGGGAACTGCTTGAGAGAGTTCATTGCAGCACCACAAAGATGATTAAGATGATTAAGATGATTAAGTGGAATACCTCCCTGATGAAGAAAGGCTGAGGGAGCTGAGCTGCTTCATCGTGGAGTAGACAGAAAGATGACCTCAGTAATGTTTACAAATATGTAAAAGGTGTCAGGAGGATGGAGCCAGGCTCCTCTCAGTGACATTCAATGATGGGACAAAGGGCAATGGGTACAAGCTGGAAAACAGGAGGTTCCATGTAAAAGGAGAAACGTTTTCACAGTGAGGGTGACAGACACAGGAACAGGCTGCCCAGGGAGAATGTGGAGTCTCCTTCGCTGGAGACATTCAAAACCCACTTGGATGTGTTCCCATGTGACCTGATATAGGTGATCCTGCTTTGGCAGGGAGGCTGGGCTAGATGATCTTTTGAGGTCCCTTCCAACATCAACCATTCTGTGATTTCAGTAAGACCATTTTGGTCTTATTTGGTCAATGAAGGATTAATAAGAATGTCAAAATATATCTGAACACATAAAGGTTCTTCTATCCATCAACACATTTTCAATTTCTTCATGAGCAACATTAGCTGTGGGAGTTATGTTCACCACAGGTGAACCATCTGACCATCAGATAACAAATAATTCCCCGCTATTCATTACTAGACAAGTCTATTTCCAGCAACAGAAATACAATGCCACATAATACTGGGCCATTAGAGAATAAGGCATTTCAAACTTAACAAATGCTTCCACTGAAGTCTTTCCTAAAGGTGTCTTTTCCATTAAACACATTTCAACTATAGAAAAAAAAAATATATGGGAAAAATCTGTAGATGAATAGTAAGCTTTTTTTTTTTTCTTGCTATTTTTCTGCCATTTCCTTCAACATTTTTGCAGGCAGTCTTGCATGTTTTTGCTCACACATCCATATTATAGAGATTCCTTAGTTCTCCTCGTGGCATGTACCAGTACACACATAGCATGCACCCAGGCCAGTAACAGCACACTGAGGTGAAACTGTCTCCTTCGTCCAGATACTGATGTTTGTTTGCTCACATGTTATTAATGTCATCAATGTTCTGTGCACTTAATCCCATCTTGAGTCTGTACAGCAGGATACATGCAGTTTGAGAGGTGAATTATACATATTCACTAGCTTAAGTACTAACCCCCCTTAAGATACTAACTTTCAACTTGGACTGATAATATGTTGAACAACTGGTGTGGTTTGATAGCAGAACATGAATGATTTTACACTGTGCATCTATAGCCCCATAAAGTCTTCCTGAAGTTTTTACAATGTTTATTGAATATTTAGCATTCAGCGATGGAACACTGTTCTACAACTTTCCTATCTGACTTAGTGCTTGCTATTTTATTTTGGGTACTGGTACATTACTGATAGTTTTTATTTGCATAAAGTTGCTTCACTAAAGAAATAAAGAGATGTATTTCAACTGCAATAGTCTGGAGTGGGCATATTTCTTCCTCTTTCTTCTACCTTGTTTTCACTTCCAAAAAAATATAAAACAAATCTTTAGTTGCTTGAAAACAGAAAATAATCAAAAGACAGGTCACCAGCAAGAAACAAGCCTTAAAAGAAGGAGCACTTAAGGATCTTACTTAAGACTTACCTTCCACCTTAAAGTCAAACTAATTATCATGTTTACATCTAATGTTATTTTTAGATATCTAAATTGTTTCTTAAACTTTGGTGATTCACCTGCTCTCAGAACAGTATCTCTGAGGATTGACAGTCTATCTATATTCAGGTAAACAACTGTCTTAAAGATGTAAATGCTTTACTTTAATACTGTTCTTATAGAGGATTTGCTGAGTCTAAGAATGTTCATTTAAACACAGCCTGGAAAGAGCCACCCTTCTTGATTAATTTGGTGTACAGCTAAACTACCTTTACATTATTTATTTATTATTATTATTTATATATATCATTACAAACTCTGGACCCAAATTCTGGTCCTACCCCTGCAGCTGGATGAGCTTGCCCTTATTTCACGTGTCATGGTGTCCCTTTCAAAGGCTGGTCTAATTTTGAGAAAATTTATTTTCCAAGATGAATTCTGGATTTGGTGGTGAGCCTGGCAGAAGTACCATCCTTTCTCTACTACTTTTGCTATCAATAGTCTGGTACACCTTCCCAACATCAACTATGCACCACAGAGAGAAGTAGAAGGCAGAAGTCTGAAAAATGTAAACATACAATTCAATAATATTATCAGGAACAAACTTAAACCTGCAAGCAACTATATCCTGTTGATCTAACATGAGCCCATTTTTTTCTCTTGTTATTATATCATTTATCTCAAACAAAACAGCCATGTTCTGAGAGGAGTAATGAGGTGTTCCCAGAGTGCAGCTCTCCAGTCACCTCTACCTTCTTTCAATGTCAACATGTAAAAAAATCCTGAGGAAGCTCAATCTGTACAGAAGATGGAAAATGAGAGTTCAGTTTATCTGCATTACCTTTTTGTACTCTGTAATGATTAATGCATTTTCTGGAACTGTTTTCAGAAATGTTTCACTGTAAGACAGCATTAAAAAATAATAACAAAGTGCTAAATTCAAAACCAAGCAGAAATTAAAATATTAATCCTGTAGCAAGGACAGAAACAATGATATGGAAATCAGTGGGCTTAATTTTAACCCAGTGATGAAAGACACCACCAGCCCAGAGGATTGAGCACAATACTGTTCTAAATTGTTAATTTTTCATTAGCGGTAGCCAGGTTTGTTGGGGCCGGGGGGGCATGGAAACCAACTTGAACTAAAAAGTGGAGAGCCCACCCACCAAGAGTGCTCAGAGCATTGCATGCTTAACAGTCCCTAGTATCAGCTGAAGATAGTCCAATGGTTCTTGGAGACTCTGTGTCACTGTTCTGTGCATTAGGCCATCAGTTACATAAGACCACTGACTAATTTTCCTCCTCCTGCTCAAACAACAACATAACCCTATATAACAGTCAGTTGACTGTCTTGTTACTATCAATTACATATGAAAAATATATCTTTGCAACTGTTTCTCCTTATGTAATGCATTATCAACATTACTGGCACTGTTCATTGCTTTCATCAGGTAGACGCACAAAAAGCCCATTTAATTAGACTGATTGAGGACTACAAAAAAAAAAAAAAAAAGAAATCAATCTTACCAGCAGAATAAGTGCTCTGCTTTGCTGCTCAAAAATATCTGAGATGCCATGTGGGTTCTTGATTTTGAGCATGAGTGTTATTGCTCTGCAGAATCCAGTGTACAGTTCATTACCTGGTATATATTTAGCTTTGGGAACAAACTTAAGGATACAGTTTTTGGCATTGTGATCACCATGTAATACAAAGTAAAGATATTCTTTTCACAAGTAATTCCTAATCTTCTATTTCCTTTTGCATGCTACCTAACCATTAATCTGATATTTTAAGCACGACACAAAATTATTCAGAAATCTCTTTCATAAATGAAAATAGCTAATTTAAACCCCATCAGCCCATAGAGTTAGGGAGGACTGTTTTTCCTTTCATGTCTAACAACACTGACTTTCATCATGTCTTTCTTTAAAGATACCTCCTGAAACTCTTTACACTCATAGCATCAGTGTCATTTCAATGCTCTGGAAGATCTGAGTTTCCTCCCTAATTCAGTACTTTTTCCAGGCTAGTTATGAACACAGTGAATGTGGCGAGTCTTAGTTAAACTAACAGTAATGAAGTCTGGTCAGTAATGACTGTAACTATCTGGGGTTTTTTAACCTGTTTATTTACAGCACATATCTAGATGACATTAATCTACAAATGATTACTCTGTACCAGCTTGGATACTTTAGGAGCCTTCAGTCTTTTCAAGCTTTTGGAAATTGCAACCACCACATTCAAGCAGATCATTGTTCTGAATCTGCTCCTTCTAAGAGCACTAACAGAACAACAGTACTTCATAACCTTCTACAAAGACACACTGAGTTTTTCCTACTGAAATTATATCCATTCATAACATCTCTCCATTATTTCCCTGGTTCATAAAAATAGGTTTTAATATAAATGTCCAAAGATAGCATTTCTGAAGAAGGACGCAGTCTCACTTCTAGCACTGGAATACCACCATTAAAGCTCTACAGCAAGCACAAAATGACTCTCCTACTTGAAAAACCTACTAAATAGAGCTTGTTCCTTGAAATAAGGTAAAACTTCTTAGAAAACAGAAAGCGTAACAAAGAAAGTCTTTGATGCAGTATATGGGTTTTGTGATGCACTAAATAAAGCACTTAATTCTGTAATACAGCCCACCCATGGGTTGGTAAAGTAAAGTAAGGAAGCATTGTCTGAGTTGCATGCACCAGTCCCAGCTTTTATGGTATCACATTGAGCCTGCTGGGGCTGTTCAGCAACACTTCCTCTACAACCCTTGCACCTGTTGTGCTTCACACAGCTCCATCTCTGTCAAACCAAACCCATCCACATCATATTCTAGTCATACAGAAAAATTTTATTCAATTCCCAGTCACTTATCATAACATTAATATACTCCAGATCAAGCTGCTAGACAAACCCAGACTACAACTGTCAGTTGAGCTTCTCCTATAGTCATCAATTTTCCTAGCATTTTGCCACAACTAAAATTTGTCACTGCTGGTATTAACATTTATCACAGAAAAAAAAGCAGTCTTCCCTCCTAAGAATGCTGATGTTCTCTGCATACCATATGCTAAGTAACAAGTGACTTCATTAAGCTAAAATGGATCTTCAGTTGAAGCAACTATTTACAGAGCAGCTTCAGTCTGGTGTTCCTGACATGTGCATGTGAGTTGATTTTCAGATAACCCTTCCCTTCTATTCTTCAATTGCTGCTCCTTCTCAAACTTACCACATCCAAAAAGGGGAACATGCTAGAAAAGGATTCCCCGGGGCATCTCTTCCAACTTCTACCATGAAAAATGCACCCAAATTATCTTTTTATCAACACTTCTTTTTATCAGTACTTCTGTCCTAAAAAGAAGGTTATTCTGTAACATCACTCCTCCAGTAATTATGAAACCTATTTCCAGCTTTAATATTTCTTATGCTATTTGTAGCTCGTTGGTTTTGACCAGCAACTGGAGTACAGAGCATTAGAATGAGAGTGATCTGCAAATGATGTTCTCTTCCACTTCAGTCAAAGTTCAATTTGCTGCTTCTTGAAAACCCTTAAAACTGCAACAGCCCTTTGGTGATGCTTCTGATCTCCCTGCAAAAAAGTGACCACTACCAGAGCCATTAAAAACAGCTTGATGATCTCCCCCCCAGCTCATGTTCTTTTTGACATGCTCTATATGCAGTGAGCTAACTTTAATTCTGCCATTCCTCCCATTGTGCAAACAGCTTTATTTGCTGGGAATGTGCTAGTCAGACTCTGTAGGTTCAACTCACACATCATAAACACGTCACAGCAGCAGGCTGGATTTAACAATTTGCTTTCAATTCCTGCTGTTCTCTTCCTTTTCTGACTTCTAGCTCCTGTTTCCATTTGAAACAAATCAAACAGGTTTTCCATCAGGAACAGCTATGTCATAAAAAACACACAAACCACCTCAAAAACAAAAACTAAGGGAGATTTTCCTTTGTTAAACATTCATTTTTCCCATCTTTGCAAAATTTGGATGAACCAAATGCTTCCATATACCAACTTCACATAAAAGTGTGTATTTCTAAAACCAGTCACAGTTCAGAAGCACTAATATCACACTCCTCTTGTCTCCCACTGGGGAAAATGTCAGTAGTTTATTGAAACACACCAACTTCTACCATGCTCTATAGATATTCCAGACCTCAGTGACAGTGCTTGGCCTCGAGGCCTTTCATTTTCTAGCTTGTCTACTCTCTTGATCATCCGTGCAGAAAACAAAACAAAACAACAGCAAAAAAACACCCAACCAAACAAAAGCCCTTAAAACCACAAACCTACAAAAAAACAGTAAGAAATTGGTGGTTTACCTCAAAACCAAGCTAAATCTTTAAATGACAGGATCCTATTCCATGCCTTCTGTAAGAGAGGAAAAAAGCTATAGGCTCCAAGGAATGTCATTAGTAAGTCCCCCAGACTTATGAAACCTTACTGCCTTGAGCTCATTACAAGCTACAGATGTTCAAGGAAATACAAGCATAATGGTATGAAATGGTGTTCAGTCAGCTACACCCAAGGTTAACCACCACAAGTAATTCTCTTTCAAAACTCAATTCTATTAATGAGTGTACAGGGCAGTTCTTTTAATTTGACAAACTACCATGTATAACTTCGCTGGTGCTCCATATTTATGGAACAATGTTAAGTGCCTGGAGCAACCAAATGGTTTGGAAAATTTAGCTAAAAAAGGAGCATACCTAAGGATGTGAGACTCCCCGACAGTCCAAGGATCCTGCTGCAGACATCTTTTCAGGGACACACATGGGCACCCTTCCCACCACACTCCTCCCATAAGAGACATGTTCCTCCACCAGCTGCCTCCCAGATCGGTGTCATGACGGAAGTGCTGTGCTGGGGTGACAGCCTCCTACCAGCCTGGACTTGCCCAGAATGTCAGCAGTTCAACTGAGAGTGAAAGCCAGACAGAATAATTAGAGGCTTTGATGGTTCATGATGGAGAAACCTTTCAATATTGGACAATTTAAAATAAACTTTGCTACTTGGCCCATATTCAGTTCAAGTAGATGGTAAAGTATCCTATGGAGAAAGAGAAGAGGTGTTCTCCACCTGAAAAGCTCCTGTATTGGACATAACCAGCAGAGACTGGACAGCTGAAAGCTGCTGGGGCCAATGTATGGGCCACCAGAACTGCACTACACCATTTTTTGGCCACAGGGAGGTTTATAAGGCACCTAGTCTGCTGCCATCAGACAGAGTAGATCTCTCCCAAAGGGGAAGGAGGACTCTGACTTATAAATTGGCTGGGCTCATAGATAGAGCTTTAAACTAGATATGAGGGGGGAGGGGGGAAATACCTGTCCTTTGGAGAGTGGGCTAGAGACTGTTCACAGAATCACAGAATCAGAGATATTAGGGGATGGAAGGGAACTAGAAGATCATCTAGTCCAACCCCCCTGCCTGAGCAGGATCACCTAGACCAAGTCACCCAGGAACACATCCAGGTG
>JANHGL010019909.1:11319-44823 GCA_024611195.1 Ceyx melanurus
GGGGGGTTGTGGAGTCTCCATCTCTGGAGACACTTAAGACCCGCCTGGATGTGTTCCTGGGTGACTTGGTCTAGGTGGTTCTGCTCAGGCAGGGGAGTTGGACTAGATGATCTTCTAGGTCCTTTCCAACCCCTAATATCTATGAATCTATGAATCTACACTGGTCACAGCACTTCCAGACACCTTAGTAACAGCCCAAAGCCTCAGTCAAGAAGAGTTGAGGCAGGGGCCCACATGTAGTAAAGGCAGGTTATGTTTCCATACACTACAGAAAGTATGACTGGATTACAGAGGCTGAGAAAAATGCACCACAGGTCACAATCATATAAGTCTCATTAAAAACTCCCTATCAATTCAGTAATGAATTATGCTAGGGATAAACTAAATACCACAGAAGGACCATTTTTAGTGTCCTGTTCCTCTTAATAAAAGTAACCAGCATAATTCAGAATAATACCTTGCAAACAAACAACCTAGCCTTCCTCCACCCTGTTTTTTAAGTCAGTTTACTGTTGTCTTAAATTAGGCAAATGGTACGCCATTTCACACTAGCACCTTATTTGGCATTGCTTATCACTAACAAGCATCTGCATGGCTTACTAAGGATTCCTATATTCCAGCCCACAGATCATGATATCCCCTGACAAACAGGAGCTGTCTATCTCCTTCACACGTTTTCCATCCTCTTTATAATGTCAGCAAGAGTTTGGATATGTTCTGCTTTATGTATTTCACTTACCTAAAGAGTTTCCTCAGAGCTACAATTCTTAAAAAACAAACAACCCATCAATATAGGTCCTTAAAATAATAAATGGATTTGCATAACAGACTTTAAAATATTCTGTGTTCCTACCCAAGAACATGGGTCATCTATCACCATCCATATTTAAAGAAAGTCACATAAGCACAAAGTTGATAAAATTTCTACAGTTTACAAGCATAGTCCTATTTCTGCATTTGCTGCTCATTAATTCTCCTCCAATTTGCCAAAAAAAGCACTGAGACTGATAGGGAAAGATTGACAGACAACTAGCACAGTAACATTCACTTCCAGCATTTCAAAGTCAACTGCAGTTTAGTCAGCGCTTCAAATGATCCAACTCTGTTGCACAAATAAATTACACATTTTCACTGTAAAAGTAAAGGAAAGCAATGCTGGGACAGAAGCATGAATATCTAACTTTTCAAAGACTGTATATATTTGTTAGCAAAACTAAACCAGCCACCAATTACGCACTTTGCAGAGAAATATACTAACAGGGGGCAAGATGTTAGCAACACATTTGACTACAACAGAAAAGTTGAAGCATGCTTAAATTTGTTCTGTCCAGGAAACTGAAACCTCCTATCAACTTCAAATGGACACAGATGTTGCATATAGAAAATGTAATAGATTAACATTTATTGCAACAAATATAATAACTTAGGGATTCAATTTTTGACTTCTTCAAACATACCAAGTTAGAAACTTAACCATGCCTGGAAAAATAAATCATACCTTCATAAATGACACTGTTTTGTAACCCTACTGACACCTACCTCCTTAGGCTGAGGTCTCAGGAAACTACATGGTATGGAAGGTAAACCCCTTCACATATCTTTTTCATTTCTAGCTGAAGCTGACATTACAAAATTCAAACACAATCCACCTCTGCTGGAAAATATAACTGAACTGACCACTCACCTCACAGAATAGAAGGGCCTTCTATTTGGGTCATTTCATCAGATAAATCTGCCCTATTTAGGCAAAAAAATAATTTTTTGAATAATCAGAAATAAGCCTTGATGTGACTACATTTCCTTCCATACCTTACAAATCCAGAAGTGTTAAAAGCACAGGTGTTCACAGATAATCTGATGCTAGAGAACCATCGGGACCAAAAATCACCCTACATTCAACTGCACACCCTGCTGCTGAGATGCAACCAGTCTGTAGGACACTAACTTAACCTCCCTGACCTTTATTTTCACTCCACTTGAAATTCCTACTTCCAAAGGGCTCACTTTCCTTCACAAGTGTACAAATACTTGACAGGAAGAGCACCTGGTCTTGGCTGTAACTGTCTAGTCACTGGAATAGACAGTGCAGCAAAAGAGGTGCTTTAATACCAACTGAAACAATCCAACCAAGGAGTAAACCATACTATGGGAATTCCATACTCAAACTATACAAGTGATTTGTAACTATTTGAAATCCAAGTTTATTTTACTATACAGATTTTAATATAAATAAGGTTCAGTTTCAAACCTCGAAAGTATCTTTGAGATAAGATTTTGAAAGATTCATAACACATTTCTCTACCTGCTATTTATGGAAAACTGAAAGAACAGTGTATGCCAATAATTTGTTTATATAAAGGTTTAGTCAGTTGAGACAAAGCCCGCTGATCAAAATGGCGACCCTCTAGGTTGATCTATAAGGGAACACTTCTGTCAGCTGGGGTATGATTTCACAATCACAATCTATTTGGGGCTCAACTGCTTCAGCTCTGTCCCTTCTGGACACTTCAGAATACTAAGTCTAAGTGTGTTATGAACAACTCAGACAGTAAAACCCTTTTCCATATAACAGAACCAGCTACTGAAATGATGAATTATGGCTTTCCAACCACAGTGTGTCCATTTTAACAACCAGCAGACTCTGGCCTCTCAGACACAGACCTGACCCAACAGCAGAACTGTCACTTAGTTTCCTTAAATTCAGAAAGCTGAGCAAATATCTCAGAGAAGTACATTAATGGCACAAGAAAATCTCTGATAGCACAGCTGTGCTACAATTAAGAGTCCAGAAACTTTTAGCTCTAGCTTCCCTAAATACAATGCTCAATATGCTATGCTATAATTAATGGCTTCATCTGCTTACAAATGTCACACAACTATTTTTGCAACTGTCTAAAAAAATAGATGTTCAGTACATACAGATACTCAATATCTTTGAATCCATAAGTATAACAAACCTGTCATCTGTATCAGTGTAGCTTCAAGTACTAGAGCTGCATATTTAGCTGAATAATTTGTTTTAAAGGTTCTTACCAGATACTGTATATATACTTGTAAATAGATACGCCCAAATAAACAATAGAGGTGTTTAGTAAAAACACCAAGTATTTCCCCCAAGACTTGCCTTGTCTGCTTCAGGGAAGTAAGAAGCAAAAGCAAGTTGTGATCTTTTGAGATCAAACCCCAGCATCTAGGGGTCTATGCACACATGATGAGGCCACAGCATCACAAACAGCCTACATAGACCAAAAATATGTTTGACCAGCAGATAGTTATGTTTTGTTTTATTCTGATCCCCAGAGGAGAGACCCTCAATGCATCATGAGAAAAACAAGTAGATCAGAGAAGAGAGTAAGATTGAGCTTTTTCTGATAAGTCATTCCTTCAGGTTCTCTCCAGAGACCAAGAGTCAGAGACACAGAACTCAAAGCACAGGGCATTGTAAATCCCAAGGGACTGCACATATCTAGAAGACTTTTACAGATATTTTTTCTTTTTTTTTTTTTCTGGAGAGTAAAATCTATGCTCCTAATAGTGATTTCACACCTGATTCTGCTCTTGATAATCTCACCATGCTTTCTGGTCCTCTCCTTTGTTCACAGTTGTACTGTATCCATTTTGCATTTATGTTATGTGGATGATCTCCTCTGAAAAGGTATTATGAATATAAATGTATCTTAGCAAAGCAAATCTTTGAAACACATACTTTAAGAAAGTATGAGAGTTCAGAGCAACAACAGGTACAACACACCTATAATATTCCTAATTCAATCTCACCTATCACTCTGTAGTGCTGCAGAATGTCTGAGCTGCAGCCTACTTCAAGCTAAAATGGGAAACCTAAAATCCTTACTGGATTACTGGATATTCCATCAAGCAAGAGACACAGAAAATGAACAGAAATCTTTCCCCAATAATACTATGAATGTGTTCCAAAGGATTAACTTCATTTTTCCAGCTCCCTGGTTCACCTGCCTCAAGAGAATACTTATTTCCTCCACTTCAAATTAAGGACATGTATCTCACATTCTATTTGGTGGTAGAGGCCCATCACTGGAGACATTCGAGGTTACACTTTATGTGGCTCTGAGCAACCTGGTCTAGTTAAAGATGTCCCTCCTTACTGCAGGGGGCTGGGTTATATGACCTTTAAAGAATCATTCCAATCCAATGCATTCTATGATTCTATGCCTCTATATTACGGAACAAGAGCAAGGTGAAAAACAATCAACATCTCAAGTTTTGGTCATCTGATCATCAGTCTGTTTGCTGCTTTAGCAAATAAAATGTCGGAAAAGGTCAGCATGCCTCCTACAAAATTACTATACATAAGCTCAAATTCATAGCCATACTTGGAGATACACATGTGCTTACAGACAGAGATTCCTACAAAGACAAGGTAGGAAATCATGGATCTTTCAAAAACAAGCATCCTATAATCTACAGTAGCTTTCTAGATTTCCACCCCTTGCTATAGTGTTAAAATAAGTTGACAAGAAGATAATGAAAATAAAACATACTTTTAACACTTACTGTGCATTAAAGATGCTTTCTCCTCAAAGCTTAATTTGTGCGTGCATCACATATGGCAAGCCTTTCTTCATAAGGAGAAACTGGAAATGAAATTTTTTCCTATGCTGAGTAAAGCAGCAGACAAAAAAAAGAAAAAGTATTACAATATGCACATACATAGACACACACAGTCAGTCCTGAGTATACACACTCATAGGTGAGCTTCCCAGAGTAACTAGATGGCAGTTCAGGCGAGACACATACAGCCTTTAGGAATGGAGAGATTATCTGCGATAACATCTCTTGATGCTCTTACACCTTGATCACTCCTTTGAGAGAACAAGTCAGGAGTAAAATTCCATATGCTAATTTCAGTAAAGGTACATCTAAGACAACAGTTGCTTTTGTTCTATATCCCATCTCCTCACATTACTATGTCTTTACAGAGCCTTTGGGAAATTAAGAATCATCTTTTAAAGAGCCATCAAGGCCAAACTTTCAATTATAAAGACTAGACTTCAGTCTAGATCTACTATAGCTATGAAATTAGATTTACCTGAACTTCCCTTCCTAATCCAGTATTCTTCTGCTACATCCACCACCGTAAGTTAACATGTGCATTTCATATTTGTATAAAATACAATATGTAATTATATATGATGAAACAAACTAAACAAACTATATATGATGAAACAAACTAAAAGCTGTTTTGAACAGACTACAGGAATGTAAGTAAAAATCACAGAAGCATACTATTCAAGAAAGAAAAAAAAAGATAAAACAAAATATCATCAGATAAATATGTAAAGGACAAAACTTAAGATGCAGTTACATTTACAAGAAAAGGCAAAGCAAAACTAGGGAGTGATTAACATTCTACCTTCAAATATTGTTTGTAATGTAACAGAAATAGTTTCCAGTGCATCCTAGCTGGATACACAAAAGTCTCAAGCTCACACCAGGGAGGAGAGCTAAGTGTTTACACAATAGCCAGAGAGACTCAGACGGTTAAGAATTAGGTCTGCAACAGCACACATATGGCATTCTTTCTACTACCACACAGCCCTGCAATACACTGACAGACTGTAAGCTTTTTAATGCATGTGCCAGGCCCCAGGACTGAGGCCTACCCAGCCTACTCTGTCTGCATCTCTCTTAACCTGCCTGTATCTTTACCTAGCTTAGCAATTCTCTACTTGACAGGGTTACATTATAGATAATAAGTTTTATTTCTGATTTCTGTGGTATCAACACAGTGTAGAGAGAGAAAGGCCTGGTATAATAGCAGAGGCCTTGCCAAGTGGAGGCTGTGGTGTGGTGGAGCATTGGCTTGGGCTGACCTGGCCAGCAGTGGAGATCCTACTGATCCATCAGTGATCAGCTTAAAAATAAAAATAAATATAGACCTGTAGCCAGACAAAAACAGTTTTAGGAGCAACAAAGCTAAGAAAAGGTAGCACCTCACATATACGAAAGGTACTATATATAACCTGGTTATAACCTGGAACTCGGGAGCAGTGAAGAAAGAGGCATGCTTGGAAATATGTTAGCAAGCATAAAAACAATCCCAAGAGGAGTCGAGAGGGAGGAAGGAAAGGAAAACAAAGCATTATAATATGAGCACCCTACTCCTGCCAACGAACCCAAGTATGAATCCACCAATGTCAGGACCCAGAGGAACAGCGGAAGAGGGAGCACATCACCCAGGAAAAGGGGCAGAGAAAGAGCAGCCAGTTTTAACTATATTGTTACTTTTTTATTTAACAGTTAGATCTGCACTAACACAATCTGACTTATTATTTCAATTACACAAACAAAAAAAATTATTGACTTTACTTATAAGGTAGGATTTCCTTGTGCTCATAAAAAAATATTTGGAGCATTAGATATAAACTGCAACATTAGATAGAAACAGATGAAGTTTCAGAAACTGATGAACTAAAGAAACCCAACAAATCAAAGCCCCTTTGCAACTGTTGTGCAATTTTCACTATTAAGCCAGCCTTAATCATAGTATTTTCTTCTTTTCAGAAGTGTGCTATTTAAAGTGACTGTGATATCCCCCCTCTTCTCCTGTCTTCCAACCATTCCTAAACAAATGATGACAAAACCTTTCCTACATTTCTTTCAATTTGCTAGGAGAAATTTTGTTAGAAAGGAAGATAAATATGTACAGTTTTGCCAAATGGTGAGGTAAGAAAAAATCGATGAAGCACACAAGCAATGACAAAGAAACAGGCTAGCCCAAAGATGTTACTAGAAGGGCAAAATAAGGATGGGTAGAGAGCAAAGCTTCTTGACAAAAAGCATTTGGCTGTTTCTCAAGGAAACTACTGTGATCTCTGTTCCTCGAGAATTTTGAAACTACACTCAAAATGCGATAGAATCATCTTGCATTGGCAAGGAAACAAATTATATGGTCTATCCTCTTCTGTTTCTGATTTCTATTTCTCTGAAGCATTGCAGCAAGATATTGAACTGTGTGTGTTCACTTGAGGGTAGAAATTTTCTGCTTTGCTGCTGCACTACTTTAGAGCTTTCAACATAAATTCTAACTTCCCAGTACTCATGGGCAGAAGAACTGGGGTCTGCTCCACATTAGCATTATAAAATATTGAAACATTCTGTCTCCTACTGAAAGTGCTGTGCCATCACCACTTGACTGCTCACAGCTCAACAAGTCACGAGCTGTTAATTTACAACTGAAGAAGTTTAGGCTTCAAAACATCTGCCATATTTCACCTGTGTAAAATCCAAGAGTGTTGCCACAGAATCAGTGAGCTGGAAGGGCTCTTACATTCAGTAAAGACAACAGCTGATATTCCACTGATTGCAAGTCCCATGAAAGGTTTTGCTGTTCTGTTCTTAGAAGTGGTGCATACAGATAAACTTCTATTTTTAAGTAGTAAAATGCTTTACCAACCCAATCAGGTGATTTGTGGCATATAAGTGTGTCCAGCATCTTCTACCAAGCATGAGATATGAACCTTGATTTAGAGTGCTTTATTCCTCTCTACACAGTACAACGTAGGAACGGGCACAGCGCAGTATACCCCATACTCACAGCAGCACCAACCTAAATATCAGATATCAGAGCTAACTCTCAAACATAGTAGTACAAACTCCACAGCTACCGCTACCTATGCCAGCCCTGTATACATTTATGACAAGGACATTCCAAGGCTTTACAGATACATGCCCAATACTACCAGATTTAGCATACTGCTAGCAAACCTACTTGAATTACAGAGCTTGTTCACTTTGATGAACTGGTGTATCTGAGTGTTCTTTCTTGTGTGTTTCTCAACCTTGGTGTCTGAGCCTGAATGATAACAGATTTTCAGGGAAGTGCAATAGTCAATGCCAGCTGAAATAAAGCCTATTGTTTAATAACGAGGACTACATCAGCTTTTCGGACAAGAAACTGTAATTCAAGCTTTCTCCATATAAATCTTATCTTAGGAACCATACATTGGCGTGAAAACTATGTCATTAAAGTAACTAAAATGAAGGTCCAGATTAAAATTCAACCATGAGCAACAGTCTCTGCTTACATGATAATGAACTAAGTTACCATCTGCTAATTCACACAGCTAATTCTGCACACCCTGCTAAACATATAAAACATCCTATTTGGTGGAGGAGGATAAAGGAACACTGGCATGGCAGGGAGTTTTGGAACTGGAAACCGTTCCTCTCATCTCTTGTTTCTTCCTTTAATAGTTACAGGATCAGTTTTTGTTTGAGAACTAAATCAAATGATTAAATTTAAGTAGTGGCTGAGATACCTTAGGCATCAAACTTAATAACTCAAAGTAATTACAGAATTTTCATAATTTTAGTTTAATAAAATCCCAATTCTTTCTAATAAGCCTAAATTAAATGTTCTTAATTGATGTGCTTAAATAATAAAACAGGAAATACCATAAAAATTGTGGCAGATGTATCAACCCAAAAGGTTATCACTAATGAATCTATTGAAAAATCAGTTTAATACCATCTACTGCCACCATGACAAATAGGACAGGTTTACAAATTAACACATTGGATACTTTGTTAACATCCATGCTCTGTCAGGTCTTCCTGTGACTAATCAAAATACAGCTTTGATTGCTGTGACTAATAAATAATCCTAGTTAATAAAATTGCTTTTTCTTGTAATTATGGCAGTGTGAACAGTATCTTAATTATAGAGGTTTCAGAGTCTCATCTATCACTCAGGGATGAGCAACACTTCAAGAGGTTCACAAAAGGAAGAAAAAAAAGACTCGGTGCCCACATAATGGACTAAAATGGCTCACTGCCTCACTTCAGAAAGGTAAATTGAAACTAGACCCAAACTCAGACATGCAAAGATGACCAACAAAGCTCAAGAATGCTCATGTCACTTCACAGAATGTATGATGAAAGCAATAGATCAGTAAACAACTTGGAAGTGTAACGTGTGCTCAGACCTAGCTTCCAGTTGTCCTTGGTGGGAGCTACTGTACTGCATTTGTTGGGACAAACGCAGCATTTTTTGTAGTGTTTGGGAAGAAAGAAAATAGGTACTAGGATACAGAACAAGTATTCCAATTTGAGACTTATAGCATCAGTTCAAAGCAAGTATTATGGGGTTGGACTAGATGATCTTTCTAGGTCTCTTCCAACCCCTAACATTCTATTATTCTATTATCCTGACTGCACCCTGTGATACAACCAATCCAGACACGGACTTGACACCTGAACAGCAGGCAGCTCACTAACTGTGTGCTTCCACATGTGAAGGCATCAGTCGTGGACCTGCTCTATTAGCGAACAACTACAGCATTCAGCTGTTGGAAAACTTACCTGAACACAGGATAAATGGTGTTAACAATCACTTTCTCCAGCTGCCATCCAAAATAAATCCATTAAGTGACATTGTGTTAGAATTTCTTAGTTTTAATACTGGAAAAACCTCACAGCATGTTGAGAAGTTAACTGTGGGTGAGGTGGTTTACATGCAGCTTTTCAGAAAACTCGAACCTAACTGCAATGTTTTTCACCAATCTTAATACTTCTGGAATTCAGTGAAACTTTTACATTACATGGTGGTCACAGACAAAGTGGCCCTCTTCAGTGTGGGATATAACAAGTAACCAGCATCTTTTTTATTACTGTGGCAAGCACTTCTTAAGAGTGCAATGCAACAGCCAACAGACTTTAGGGACTCTACTTCCACTAAACTTCAGAGTTAGAAAAGAGGTAAGAAGGTCCCCCTCCTCCATCTCAGAGCCCTACATAGATGAAAGGGTGTTGATCAAGCCCATGTCTTCACTGCACTTAGTTTTAAAACTGCTGCTGTTTCAGTGCTAGTATTAAGTATTTCTCTACAAACTGATCAGAGTTTCTAATAATAAAGATATTTAAAAGGGAGTTTCTACTCCTGCAGAAAGCACAAACTGCAACCATTTTAAGTTCTAAAAATCAGGATAGAATTACTATGCAAACCAATAAATGGCACAAGCTCCTAAGCGTGAGGGCAATACAGAAAGCAAAACTACTTCATTACCTGCTTGTCAAAACCAGAAGCCAAGACAAAGAGACTGGAGAGTTGAAAACACAGGCATGGGGACACTGACCTCAGCAGCAGCCTGAATGGCAGGAAAGCATCAAGAATGTGAAGAACTAAGGTTGGACATACAAACTGTTTTACCTTTATTATTATCCAAGAAGGAAAAGCAAAATGAAAGCAGTTAAACTGCAGTGCACTCCAGCAGGGTAGTGAAGGTCAAACTCAGAAAGAGACAATGCATTCTAATGAATATGTCCTGCAACTCCTGGAAAATTAGATTCAGCACATCCTCTTTAAATCCCACCAATATATTAAACTTCTCAAAAATAAAATGATCTATTAGACATGCAAACTGTAGAAATGCCTTGTTTTGTCCTGGCAGAGCTTCCCAAGTGCAAGTCTCCAAAAGTGTCTTAGGTACCTATAATAAAAAAGCAGTGTTCCTATGTTACAGGAACCATCACAGTAAGGAAACAAGATTCCTTAGTCAATATAATTCTCACAAGAAATAAGAAGTTTTTTGACACTCAAATAGAAAGTATTCTGGTAATGATCAGACCTGCTCATTTAAAAGGTAATATATATATTGGGATGGAAGAGATCCCTGTGCCAGCAGATTAGAAGGCCCACTGAATCTCATACAGATTAAAGTTTACATGAACTTAGTCAATTTACACACATAGGTTTACATCAGTACAAAATTTCCACTGTATTGACCAATTTGTCAGTAAGGACGAAAAAGAGGGAACCCTCAAGCTTAAGCACAACCATGTTTACCTTTTAGCTAATACCTGTCCCTGACACACACTACACACTATTAATGTCAAGTCAGTGAACTAAAGAACAATAGCCAACTGACACTCTTCTGAAGATACAAAAAAAAAAACTATGTTAAAGGAAGGTGGGTTAAACAGAATTAAAACCAAGACCACCTTACAGACACAGCCTTGAGAAATAAAAGGCTCTAAAATAGCAAATGCTTCAGTATCCAAATCATATCTGCAGCCACATCTGATAACCACCTACACTGCTTTTCTAAGGTCAGTGCTCTGCAAGTCCAGACCCAAAACAATTCCAGAGAGGTAGATTTACTTAAGACATGGTGAAGAGCTTAAACCAGCAACAAACAAGCATGCAAGTGTGGCTAGTACAACCTATCTAGTAAGATCAAGTCACAGGCTTCACAGAGGGACATGTACCCAGTGCACTATTATTTATAAGCCCTCATATTGCAAACCTACTGCCAGAGGGTCTAACACATTTCTGAATGCAAAGGTAAACAACTGAGGCTCAATTCACTGGTGCACTGTCCCATTTTCAAGTGTTCCTGACTAATACCTACAGACAGAACCTTCCTTGGGCCTTTCTGCTACACAGACCTAGTTGGCAGCTTAGGATGTTGCAGAAGATAAAAAGACTGAGGCTTACATTTGTGAAGTTTCACTACTAAACCAATTAACATTCAAATAGTTCTTTTTTTATGATTGTATTACTCTAATAATTTCATGCAGGAAAAGACTCATTATTATTCAGTTTCATTTTCCCCTATTTAAAGCACTCAGGCATATTTTACCTTCAGTTGTCACAGATACAACATAATGTTACTGAATAAGAGAGGTAAAAAATCTTGTTAAATGAACATTCCTACTTCTTTAATGAAACAGAAAAAAAAATTCAGATTATATTCCAATAAAACTGATGCCTTCCAAGGGCATCTTTGCAAAAGAGGAGTTAAGAATGATTAATGGATGAGAAAACACTGTAGGCACAACAGCTGATAATGTCTCTTCGCTAGAAATGTAAATCGTACTCCCTACAAACAGTATTCCCAAATGTTAACCTAGCTAAAAAATATGCTTTATATCTCTCAAGTTACAAATAGGATGAACAGTAGAATGGCAAATCTGTGTTAACATGGTAGAGAGGATCTCTTTGACCATATCCAAACAACTTGAACCTGGAATGACTTGCATATAGGAAAATTCACTTAATTCATAGGCAGACAGCTATCTACTCTTGCCCATATGCTAAGCATATTATGCCAATTCAGCAAACTCAATATATTTGGTTATTTTTTTTCTTCTCTCAAGTTAACATTTTCAGCCTTTACCACAATCTGCTTTCAGAGTGGGACCTTATTCAGAATAACTATGAAACAAACACTTCTTTTCATATTGAACTTTTAAAATATCTTTTTTTTTTTTTCCCTCTTCCCTACAGCACAAGAATAGCTGATTCGTGGTTTAAAAGCAGCAATCATGTCAAATAATTAGCAGATCATCTATCTACTTAAAGGGCTTTCCTAGGTAATCTGCAGCTTGACTGAACTATAAAAAATAATAGGGAAATAAGTCTGTGGGACCTAAAAGTAATGGGTATTTATTCAGTTAAGCACTACTCAGTAACTTTTCCTTTAGTTCCAAGTCAAAAGGAAATAATTTATTATTTAAAATATTTCATGAGGTAATTTAAAATAATTGACTTCAAACAAAAATATGAAGAAAAATGTGTAATTCTTAGTATATTAATATGCAAGAGCAGCAAAATACTTTACCCCTCTTCTTCTTTATACACATAGGACAGTTTCCCCTTTAAAGTTTGTTACAGGAGTATAGTGAGTATACTAATCACAACTCAGAAAACATACTACAAGAAAATAAATGGCATTACAGCTTACAAGACTGATAGGTTGCACTGAAGCTTTTTGGGATAGCTATCCTCATTGGATTCCATTATATATCTACTAACAGTCTAAAAGGAGGACTGAAACTGATTCAGGAAATCACATATTTCTACAAACATGTATCTGTAGAAGAGTTTCTTGGTGTACAGAGAGCATAAGCACAAATCCAGTCATAACTCCTAGTCAAATGAATCCATGCACAGCTATCTCTAGCCTCAGTTTCATCTTCACGGTTCTGAAATAATCAACTCTGAAAAATCAATTGTTCACATAACTTATTTAAAATATGCGCATTTCATATTTTGAAGGAAGGTGAAACAGAACAAGAAGCTAATACAGATATTTAAGTAGACTGTTTAATTTAGGCATATTTGTAAGTTATTTCAAAACCAGTGCCCAAGTTTCCATTGTAGGCAATCCCATTAGAAAAACAAAGACCAACACAGATGGAGACCTGAAGTTATTTTAAATCTAAGCAGCATCTTTTCCCATTTCTACTAAAAAAAAAAAAATAAAGATACACTGACATTTGACCTGTGTGCATTAAAAATTCATTTTTTTGTCTTCTTCCTTAAGAGACTGTACTGGGGAGAGGGCGTACAGCATTGTTGGCTTCTTTTCCTCAGACATTGTTGGCTAGGAGATACTGGTTTCAGACCACAGAATAAAACTGCATTACAAACAGGCACATATGCGCGTGTGTGTGTGTGTATATATATGCACATCAGTCCAGCAAGGAATGCCCAAAATGTAAATTCTAACTTGTAAATTCGCACAATATGTAATTGGAAGCCAGGATTCTTTACCCCTTATACTGATATTTTTATTGCAAGGAACTGTTTTATATATATGCCTTTGAAATTATTTCAGAGCATTTTATGTGTTGCATCTAACCCTGTAATGAACATGCTACATAGCAACTATGCGTGGCTCTGACTGACCAGATCAAGAGGCACTGCAATACAACCAAACGCTAACATTAAGTAAATCCAGAAGAATTAGATGCCTACCAAGGAGAAGATCTTGTCTTTACTTCTCAGGCTATACTATCTTTGCAAGTGCTCTAGTTTTGAAACATAATTTGTCCCCAAAAGCAAAGCATTCCTGGCACAAAGCAGGGAAACAAAAATACCACTTGTTATTCAAGCCGAATGATTGAGCTGAGATACCATCTGGACAGAGCAGTGCCTCAGTCCAGACTCAATTTCCTAACAAACTCATTTTGCTCATTTGGTCAACATACTTTTCTCTTGTTTGCTGCAATCTGAATGACCTAGTTTATCCCTGAAACATTTTCTCAAAGTGAATTTCCAAGTGAAACTAGTCCATGCAGAGAACGTTTGTATGCTTATCCAATAGAGGCAGAAAAAAACATCAGAACACAGCTTCTGGATTCCCTACTACAGAACTGAATTCTAAGTGTGCCAGCAGCATATAAAAGGATACTTAACAAAGAACTGAAGGGAAGGTGAGGGGTGCTAAACAGTTCATTGGTATTCCTCAGGCAGAAAGAGGATTAATTAATTCAATAAACTGCCAAGATACCAACGTATACCTGATGCACAAAATTTCTTCACCAACTACTGTTAATCTGAGAAGTGCCTATTTCTATCCCTTCTCTAGCTGCAACTACTGCCTTTTATTTGTTTGTGCTGAGGGGTTTTAAATGTACGTTTTATCAATATTTAAAGATGGAAAAGTAATCTCTCAGATTTCATACTACAATGAAATGAAATCTAAACCAACTTGCAGTAAGAATTACGTCCTCAAACATATTTATATCTGTTATACTTGCATCTCTAGAAAGTTTTTGCCTTGTTAACAAAAATTTTGCAGCTATGGAGAATTTACAGGCTGAGGCAAGGCATTTTGAAAGAGAACAGTAGCCAACTTCAGACAATGCATAAGATCTTAACAGCTGTCATTCAGATTGTTTTCTGTTTAAAGAAACTTATGCAAAGACTGTGCCCCCTCTCACTCTTGAGCATATCCACAGTTTTTCAAGACTTACTTGAATAGTGTCATAGGAATAATGTGAGCTTTATCAAGACTGTCATGTGAAGAAAGCAACCATGTAAGCATTCTGACTGGATAAGTCTTCCCAATGCAGACTTTCATGAAATAGAAGAAAACCTGAACTTTGGAGGAAGCATCACAAAAGGCATCAGAACCAGTAGGTGTCAATCCTACTACACATCATCAAGAAAATGGATCTTCAGGTATTTCTGCAAGCACAAGAACATACGTTTTTTTCTTTGCTTGTAGTTCTTCCCAACCACATATCACTTCAAAAGAACCTGTAGCACTTACTTGCACATCTTAGCAATTTCCACTGAAATTGCATCTAAAAGATGCTGAATTAATGATTTTACAAACAGAAATCTTGAACACAGAAACAGTATCCAAGCACAGCAATGTCACAAGCACCCTGCAGATATTCCTCAACTCTCTGCTCAAAACAACCATCATTAGTAGACATATGTGAAAACTTGAAAAGGTTGAGCCCAGCAGCCCTTTCTACAATGGTGAAGACTGAAGCCATCAGTGTACGTGGAAAATAGAACTGTTCACACATGAGGTGAGACAAATACTAAAAAAAATAAAAAAAATTAAAAAAAATACCGGGTCAAATGACATATGCTTATTTCAGGTTTCATCTCAAGACAAGCCTAAGAAACAGCAGCAGACTGTGATGGTAAACCATATCTATTTTGGAACATGTACAGCTACCTTCCTTCTCCTGCCTCCTGCACCAAGGCAAACAAGGCTGTCAGATAAACTGTTACTGGTAGGAAGCTCAATCTACCCCTAGTCCTGACCTGCCACTCCATTTGCCATCAAGGCAACCACAACTTTTGGCAAGTTAAACTGCTACCACACAATACTTAACAGGATGAAAACCTGGCAGATTGGAAGCAAACTGACCTAACTCTGCTATTCAGCAAACATGCTATTGGTGATCAGAAAACCAGCATGTAAGTGGTTACACGTAGCATCACTTCCTTCAATGCTTTGAGGCATTTTAAGTATTATCAAGTTCCTGGATGTAAAACTATGGGTACATTTAGTCTGGTAGTTGAGCAATCAAGAATTCCATTCATTACTGCTCTGATTCAATGACCTTACACACATAATCAATGGCTAAACTGATAAATGGGAAGACTTCTTAAAAACCTATTTCTTGAGTGCTGGAACTAAATGTTTTATTCTTGACAGCTGTAATTTATAATTTAGTGACAAGAGCATTTGTTCCAGCTGTTCAGACCTCTACTTCACACAGCAGAGAGGAAATACTCTGTATTTTCAAAGCCAGACACTACATTTGGGTTGGGAGCTGCTTGATTTATTTAGCATATCAAGTTATTAGCGAACTCAAAATAATCAGAAGACATTCTTCATGTTCATAATTAGAACACTCATCATGGGAGATACAAAGCTTCAGAAATAATAAAGTGCCAGAAAAAAAGTAAAACAAACTAGTAGCTTTTAATGTCAGGGTATAATTTTTTTTCATGTGGCTAAGTAATTTCCTCCATTTAATTGGGATGAATCATGCCACATATGCTATATGCCAGTGTTCTGGCATTCAGTTCAAGTGTTACTGAATTTGATCTTTTGACATCTAATAATCACCATTTCTAGTGTTTCTTATTTTCACTTCTATGGACAGCTAGCAAAACCTGGCTAAATCTTTTTTCCTCAGAAAGCTTGGTCCAAAAAGCTGATAACTTTCTCTGAAGCATTGGAAGGAGGAGGTTTATTTATTATTGCCACTGAAAGACAGTTATTGAGCACTGAAGTAACAATAGTCAGGCTTATTATTTTACCCAGAATTTTCTGCAATTCTTTTGATTTTTCTAATAGGACATAGGTACTTTGGATTAAAGCACCAAAATGTATCTTGTAATGTCATCTACTCAGTCCATTTACTCTTATAAATAAATATATATATATATTACCGTCACTAAAATAATTCAGTTTATAATTAACTAAAATGTAGTTTCATGTATTTCAAGATGTATGGATACTATATGGATACTACACTTAACCCTTGTTCCTATAACTCCCAAATGGATTCTACAGCAAACCTGTTTCTAGGGCAACTGGCATTAAACTTGTCAACAAGAAAAACAAATAGGAAAAATATAATTTGCACTCACTTTCCTTTTAATGTTTGTACCTCAATATTTATTTCCTGCTTGCAGGTTCAGCTATCATAATGAGATTAACATGTGCCAAAATCAAACTTACTTTGTCCACTGCCTTTGGAAATTACTGTCACAAGACTACATTACATATTTAAGAAATATATTGTGAAATGAACATGCATTTTCAAAGCTATTAAATTTTTGGGTTATTTTTAAGTCCTATGATGTGGGAAAGAAAAAAAATCACACTCCATTGGAAAAAAAAAAAAGGTGCCCCTTTTTAATGAAAAGGAACTCAGAAAAAGCATGCAATTTATTACATTTTTAGCATTTCTTCATCTAAAATGGCATAACAACAGGAGAATTAGAGTAAATAGACCTTGGCTCAGAGTTCATCTCCAAAGTAGCAAGGGAAGTCATGCCCTTTGGTAGAGGTCTGCACTCTTCATTCACAATTCTACATTCATAGCAGAAAAAGAGATCAAAACCATCCTTAGAATAAAATACTCATTTTCTTTTTTAAAAAAGTAGAATTCTTACAGGTTTTAAAATATTTAACTTAAAGATCAAAGTTTAGCAATTCTCACGAGAATTTAGCCAGGACTAAGCAACTCTCCACAAGTTGGGCCCAAATCATAGAATGTCAGGGGCTGGAAGGGACCTCAAAAGATCATCTAATCCAAACCCCCTGCCAGAGCAGGATCACCTAGACCAGATCACACAGGAACACGTCCAGGCAGATTTTTAATATCTCCAGAGCGAGAGACTCCATAACCCCCCTGGGCATCCTGTTCCAGTGTTCTTGTCACCCTCACTGTGAAAAGAATCCTCCTCATGTTTACATGAAACTTCCTATGCCTCAGCTTCCACCCATTGCCCCTTGTCCTGTCATCGGGCATCACCGAGAAAAGTCTGGCTCCACCCTCTGGGCACTCACCCTTTATATATTGATAAATATTGATGAGGTCACTCCTCAGTCTCCTTTTCTCCAAGCTAAAGAGCCCCAGCTCCCTCAGCCTTTCCTCGTAAAAGAGATGCTCCCCTCCCTTAATCACCTTTGTGAACTACTAGTATAGGACCAACAGGTTCTTGAATGACTCAGAGTACAGTAATCAGGGAACTGGGTTAGCTTATCCTGGAGAATAGGAAAGACAGGGGAGACCCCCTCACTCTCTAAAATTCCCTGAAAGAAGGTTGGAACGAGGTGAGATGGGTTGTTTCTCCCAAGGAACAAGTGGTAGGACAAGAGGAAACTGCCTAATTTGCAGCAGGGGAGGAAAAATTTCTTCCCCAGAAGGGTTGTAAACCACTAGAAAAGGCTGCACAGGGAAGTGGTGGAGTCACCATCCCTGGAGGGATATAAAAGGCATGTAGATATTGCACTTAGGAACATGGCTTAGTAATCAACTTGGCAATATTAGGTCAGCAGTTGGACTCAATGATCTTAAAGGTATTTCGAAACCTAAATTATTCTACAATGTTCTCTCAAATCAGGGACTCTCACCTACTTGAACTAATGTAACATGAGAACTCAAGGATGTTCTGGAGTATCTTTGCAGATGTTCCAGTGGCTATAGAGATCAGACACACATCAGCATGCTAATCTTCTGAATTAAGTCATCTAGCTAAAGAATAAGAATCTTCTTTACCTACATAAACCAGTACGAAGCATAAGGTAGAAGCACTCAGCCTTAAAACTTCAGTTTGTTTTGGAAAATTCTATAAACTGAGAACACGGCTGTTCATTCTTCCTGTCTTTTAGGGGATTTACCTGCTCTGAAAAATTAGCAGCACGTTGTAATTGTTGTTGCTGCTTATGAATGTGGATGATTTGTTAGATGCCTGGAGGCCACCAGATCCACAAAAATATTTCAAATTTCAGTAATTGTTAAAGCTGTAAGAGAGGTCTGTAAAGCTGTAAGACTGGTCAATGATACAGCACATGTAGCCATGGTTTGAGATGAATGGACAAGTAACCATCTCTTGGTGGTAAACAAATTAGTTCCATATTGATATGGCAACACAGACAACTACTCGGTATTGTGTAAGGAAACCTTAATTCCACGACTGTTATACTTCTCAGACACAACTCTGTAAGGTGCAAATAGATCACTCTTATGTCCTCACCAGAGACAGCACAATCTACCTTATCCAAGCACCATTAAGTAAAGGTACAACAGTACACCTCCATGTCCTTAAAAAAAAGCAACCTACCCATATCTGCAGAAGTCAACAGTGAGAGCCAGGGACTCAGAAATGCAAAGTTTCTGAAGTTTTTCAGGAGAAATAAAATTTACCAAGTCCACAAAACATTTTCCACTGCATCATTCTTTATAAGGAACACCACTCTCTTCAAACACACCATTCCTAGGAACTTTCATGTGTGGGCACATACTCTCAATTATTCCCTTAGCCTGTTTGGTCTGTGCCAGCACCATGATCTTACTTTTCACGTCTGAAAGTTACATAAAAAGACTCTTCAAAGAACAATTTCAATACTTTGAGATTTTTCTTTTCCTCTACAGTTGTATATAAAAGGCCAGTATGATCTCTCATTCAGATTCCCTCCTTCCCATATACATCACTTAGTTTATCTACACCATATTTCTTTCATGCTTCACTGCCCAGCCACTCAGTTTCATTAGGTTCTTTTAAAATTCGTAAGCAATTATTAATAATTTGCAAGTTATTCAGGACAGAAACAAATGTCATCCAACATTCAACTCTTACTGCATTATTTATGCAGATGCTGACCACTCCAGACAGGTATGTTTGGTAACTCATTAGAAAAGCTCCAACACTTTGCACAGCCTGACTTTTCAGAAAAGCCAGGCTGACTCTTGACTCTGCAAGAAGTTTATCCCTCTGTCCAGTAATTCCATTCTCGATATACCATTGACTAGCAATTTTTTCTTAAACATATTTCAGGCTTATCAGCCTGTCACTTCCCGTATCAGCTTTTCAGAAAGTTGTATCACATTTGCTATCTTTCAATCCTCAGGTACCAGAATGTTTTTGATGCAACACAAGTTAGTCTTGACACTTCATTCTTGGGTTAATAGTAAATCACATGACAATTACTTATATTTGGTTCATAAATTCTCCGACAAACATTTTAGAAGATATTTTCTATTTAATTCTTCTTTAAAAAGTGTTCCAGCACAGGGAACAACCATTGCATCTGTTGCTTATCGTGAAGAAAAGCGTTCATTTATCATTTCTGCACATCTACTAGCCCTAGAGATTTTACTGGCAGGCTCTATGATGCTGTATTCAAAATGTATATCTTAGTTTTGATGCCTTTTGCAAAGGGTCCTCTAACTCTTTTTTCAGGCTGACTTACTGCAGTTCTACTTTTAACCTGACATTTTTAATAATCCTTTGTATTTTCCTCATTTAGATAAAGCTTTAAGCTTTAGAGGAGTCTCTCCTATTATGCTATATATTGCTACTATTAAGCAATGATGGTTCCTTCCTGCCCTTTCTGAAGTGTTTTTCAATAGGTGGGAAACATTTGTTCTCTGCCTCCAGTATCACTTCCATGCCATCTGTAACTTTCAGCTTCCTTTTTAACAAGCTGGCAAGAGCTATTTCCCCATTTCTACATTTCCATCCTGAAGTGGGAGCATCTCCGTGATAGATTATTTGGCTTCTGTTTCTTCTGCGTGGATCCTGGAACTAATTATATTATTTCTGCTCTTGGACTGAAATTCTGAACCAGGTTTGTGCACTATTCAGCACTAAGTCAAAAGTGCCTATTTGCTTAGCAAAGCAGGACTTATGCCACTATAATACATCCAAAAACAAGAAGAGTTTTCTCATAGCACTAGGTCAACTCCAAATGTTAATACCAAAGACACTGGCTTCCTTAAACTACAGAGGACAAACACAGCTCCCTGACTCCTATGATCAAAGCAGACTCAGATCTACATCCATACTACCCATCAATAGTTAGTGAGAACGGTTGTATTGAGGGTGCCTGGAGTAGGCATTTGCCAATTTCTTCTCCATGACATAAAGAATCAAAGAATCTTTTAACCACTGTTTCTGTAAATTGAATATTAATTTAATTAATTTATTAAAATATGATGCTAATTTGACTGAAGTTACCAGAGTTATGGCACTTCTGAAGATGTAGAAGTGAATTTTTAAACCCATCATGCACTGCTAAGCTTCTTTCTGGGTGTTCCTCCCTCTTTCTTCATAGCCTGTGGCTTTACCACATCATCCAGTATAACAGTATTTGTAACAATCAGTGTCTGTACAAATGGAAGCCCATGAATATAATACTGTGCTAACTCCTGAAGATGCAATTTCTATTTCTTTCTCACAAACTTGCTATGTGACCTTGAGCAAGTCCCACTGACTCATATGAGTATTTGAAAAAGGGTACTGCAAAGCTTTAATATCTGCAGATGATTATTATACATGTAAATCCTCATCATAATTTTCATCACTCTTTTCATCACTTGTTATTTCACTTCCAATTCAGTAGAAATATACAAATAGATACTGGTTTTGTGGAAAAAATATGAACTACATTTGCTGTCACCAAGTTCTGCCAGACAAGGGTACCTTGCAAGCGGGTCAGAGGTGAGGGCACATGCATCTGCCTTGGATGCAATTCATTACACTCACTATAATATTAGGCCACACAAAATAAGAAAACGTCTGTTGTCAGCAAAGCAGAACTCAGACAACATGAGGAGGGCAGGAATAGGCACAGATGAAATAACAGACCTGGCCAGTCACAGCCCTAGTTAGCTACAGAACACATATCTTTAGAGACAGCTGGGATACCACCTTGCTAGCCACTATGCCATCTTTTCATGGCCTTTTTTTCTTTGTTGATGTTAATAACATATATTTCATAGAAATAATAGCAGTTGCAAACACTTGAGCTTTGCATTTTCCAGGTCATCTTTACTTCATGTTTACTAACTCCAGAGAACGAAGCAAATGGAAGGCACAGAAAGCACTGGAAAGAGTTCTGTCCTGGAAGTTGTGAGCAAACTGCTTTACAAATGATCAAGTTCTCCTTCTAATCAGTGAGGCCAGTGATAAGTTGTTGATGGCAAAGGCTTGTTGCAAACAACCATAATTGCTGACAATCGCCAGAGGGATCACCTAACACTGAGGAATTGGATTTTCTAGATAGCACAATGACCAAAACATAAGCAAGAGCTCCCTGCTGAACCACCAGCAGTTATTACAATGAGAACAAAGCTCTAAATCTGTGTGGCCTTACACTTAATGCGACTCATACACCAATAATGAAAAGCAGCAGACTGATATTCACTGATATATTCAATACCAGCTGGGGGAGGGAAGGAAAGCAGGATACTTTGCCCATTCAGAAATTCCTGTGCAGGAATTCTAGTGACATTTCTGTGTCCATCACCCATCAGCTCCAGAAATTGTTAATCAGTTATGTGGTTCTACACAAAGGCTCACAAGAGATTCTGCCTTTGTTGTGTTTAAAGCTTCCCTAGCTGAACACGGATTGTCTTTTTACATACTCATTCACTGCTATGACATCTACCTTCTCTGTTTGCTGAGACTGAATAAATCAAAGTTCACATCCCTAAGCCCTCAATATATTTTAAATTCCTCATGCTGTACAGACCGCTGTTCTTCCAATCAGTGACTTCATTGATCTCTCCTGACTTGACATGCATGTAAGGAGATTAGAAGCAAGTATAAAATAATCTTTAATAGAAGATTTTGTAAGGTAAGTAGGAGACTTTAAACATGTAACAGGAATAAGAAAATATCCTTCTTCCTGTACTCAAATATTTATTCAGGTTAGATATTATGCACCTACAACCCTGGAGCTTTGCACTGGTTTACCCCACAGAGTCAGAACGTGTGGGACTCCAGCAACATGCTTTTGTCAAGGTCTACGTTTTTATGCCATAGGTACCCATACCAAATCCTCATGCCTCCTCTGGTATTCATAATAAACCAAACCAAATACGTCACATTCTGTAACATTGTAAGAAACAGTCCTATCTGTGACTAATGCCAACATTACCTGAGATCCTCCAGATGGTGCTGTTAAAGATGGGAAGTAAATTTATTTCAAACTGACCATCTAAGAAGTCAAAAACACTTGTCATAAGATGTTGTACTTTTGATTCTATGTTTATTAAACCAGAAAAGTTTATTAAAGGTTTATCAAAGCAGAAAGGCTGCTACTTTGACTTTGTTTTTAAAAAGGAGGAAAGTTAGTGCTGAGGGCCCATTAAATCAGAAAAAAAAATTCAGTTACAGTCTCTAGGAATTCAGACTGTTTAACAGTTACCTTTTGGGCATCTGATCACAGAACAGAAAGCATCATGATCCTGAGAGACATACCTACACTCCCAACACACTGCCTGGACAGGCATGGCATGTAAGCAGCTTGCAGCCCAGCTTAAGACAATGAAGAAAAGTGTTGCATATTTATTACTCAATGTCTTAAGCTGTTTAGAAAAGGCAAAGTGCTGAAGCAGTTTGGAACTCAAAGGTTTTTCTTCCACAACTCACAAAACCTCTTTGCATTGGGAATCCACAGCCCAACTCTCTCTGCAAGGTAAGAAGGGAGGCCCTTTCCTCACACCTTTCAAAACAGCAGCTGCCAAGTAGGTTACTCTCCTTGCGTTCAACACAACCCTCCTCTAGGGTGGGAGGTTGAAGTTCACAACTCCCCGAGTCTGTCCGGATGGGGGCAAGAATTTTAACCAAAAGCAATTTCAAAGAGTATATAAATTAGTTTGAACTGATGACTGAAAACCATGTTTCTAATCTTTCCAGCATTTTCCCTCATTCTTTTTGTACATCTGGACCACTAATCCCAAATTCCTTCATTAAGAGTGTGCATGGAACGTCTCCAGCCCAAACTGCCAGTAGTCCAGTGATTTCAGCACCGTGCAGCACAAGGGGGTATACGAATTCACGCTCTCAGGTAGGTGAGGCAGTTGAATTCAGGTCCTTCTGCTTCCCTCAGACAAATGTAAATATTAAAAAAAACAAAAACAAACCAACAAAAAAAGCATCAGCAAACGGTAGAAGCAGTATCCAAAACGAGGCTGTGAATGGGCTCTCTCTGCCTGCGTAACTATCCACCCCACAGAACTCCTCAGGGCATTAACAGGGACAGGCACTCAGCTTCCACAACCCAGACAGACCCTGGTGCAGCCCTTCAAGCCTGCCAAGGTTGGGGACCAGCACAGTTCCAGGTAGCTCAGATTTTTATTGTAAAAATTTCTTCCAGAATTCCAGCTATGCAGAATTCCTGAGGATGACAATTTTTGGGAGCTAAATTCTATCCAGATCTCACATCAGCACTTATAATGGGTTGTATTTTTGTCACTTAAGAAGAGAAAGTTTTGTATAAGAAGACAATATTTTCTGAAGCTTTGAATTCATTGGCACTCACCCAGTTATTTCAAAGGGATTTAATTTCTACCTTTTTGCCCCCTTGACTAACATAACAACAGACCTGAATATTTAATGAAAAACAACTAGTTAATTGCCTTTTGCACTGGTGTTATCAGATGACTACAAGCTGTCCCATGTGAACAGAAACAGTCCCACCATTAGCAACCTCTATGGCAAGGAAATCTGAAGTACATGGATACAAAATAAACACAAAGACTGGGAAACTGCCTTCATGAGTAAGATAAGTTTTAATATTTTGTAGGTGGTATTGCAGCTTCCAAATAGCTCAGGTGGAATACAAAGTTCTGCAGTATTTAGGCATGTGTTTAGTGCAGTTCTGAAACCCAGAGAGGCCCGGTCCGCTAGTACTGAGTTTACTCTGAGCTTTAACTCTGATGGGAAACCTGCAAACAAGTCCTGACTGTATGTTCCAAAGCACTCTGTGTGCTGTAACACATGTTGCTCACCAAATGAAACACTTCACTGATTAATAAGATGTTCTGTACTTGAATGAATTGCAGCCCTGCCTATTAACAGTTTAATAATGGTTCTGTGAATTAGCATTAAATTACAGTGAATGTTACAGAAGAGGTTCTAATATTTACATTAGTGCCTAATGAGTTTCCCATAATTAATATAATTGCACAGAGCCACAGAAATTAATATTCAACCAATTGTGTTAAAGAGCCATCCAATCTATGTAGAGATTTTTTGAAGACACCTTCCCAATAACAAGAAAGCAGATTTTATAAAAGCACAGGTCCTGATCGTGTTATGAGCTCTACAGGAGTGAATTTCATTGCAAGATGAAGGCCTGGGACATTACTGAAATTTTATAATAAATTAATGTACCCAACTTCATAAGCATTCACATTATGTTTACTCTTGAAATATTGCAACACAAGGCAAAAGATCTAGTAAGTTCAAAGCATGACTTCTAAGGTTGTAACAAAGAAGATTGAGATAAAACAGTGAGTGACAACAGGGGGTCATATGCAGCTTCCAGTGACAACTACAGGAACCCACCAGAAGCAGCAAGTGATTCCACTCACAGCTCCAGGTAGCATGTTTTCAAAGGCAGAAGGATAAACAAACAAACAAACAACACACCCAAACTTTTCACCTGCAATTAATCTTCAATATTTCTTTATCCCAATTTCTCAAAGGCAGACTTCATGAGCCTCTCTGGTGACACTGGAGTAGCAATTTTCAAACGTAAGCCTAATTCCTTTCTTCTCAGTTTTCCAAATACTGTGTGCTTAGAGATAGCTGACCCATTTTTCTGTTTTTTTAGAAGCTTCACCTTCAGTCAACAAACAGGTAACTTACTTGCTTCTCTTGTTACGTAATGTTCAAATATGCGCTGCTGTTTCATTTTTCTATAGCAAACCTATACAAGAACTTCGGAGATCCTGTTCTTTGGGGTAACTAAAGGCAAAAGATTAAGTCAGTCTTATATATTAAAAGATAATTAATCTTTCTGAAACCTCAGCCGTCTCTGCTATGTCTTCAGACATTAGATCAAGTTCTGCTTACACCACAGAGCAATTTAATGTTTTAAACAGGGCTAGAGAAGATGAGCAGACAACTGCATCTCTCCCTCCCTGTCCCCTCCTTGCAAAAATCTACTGAGAGTTATTTTCAGAGTAAATAAAAAGAAAATAAAATTTGCCAGCCAGCCCACTCAGAATCACATTCTAGTTTGAGAAAACCTGCCTTATGGTGAAGGAGTAGACATGAAGACTTCAAGCTAACACTCCAAAAGAAAGTCACAACTTGAAAGATACTTAATACCATACCAGTAAAATATGGCCCCTGTTGCTCTACAGATAAATATTGCCTTTGTGAGAGGTACCGACCTACTAGAGCATTGCTGGAATAGCCCCATTCTCTGCTTTCCACAAGACAACACAGCTCTGGAGCATTTTTTAAGCAGAAACACAAAAACCCTGGCAAAGGAGCACAGCAATTAGTGATCTTCAAAGGCAAAGGGCCCATCACCTTTAAACTTGCTATCAAGTATTTATCTGCTTGAGGCAGACAGTCCACCAGGACCTTGGGAACTGTTTGTCACAGAAAGAGGTGAGAAAAACACTGCCTGTCAGTTGACTGCACTTTGGTTCTGTTACACCTTCACCTCCCCGCCAAGAAAAAAAAGCATCTCATTGCTTCCAGTTCTTGTCCATCAAAGTCCTGAAATAGCAGAATCTGAATCAAATTAAGAATCCTGAACTACTCAAAAATGTCCTTCAGAACAGTTTTGCCAGTTTTACTATTGGTATTCTCTGTGCAGTACAATCTGATTTGTCTGCTACAGCTACAAATGTTCCATTTGTCTGCTGCTGTTGGTATCCAAGACATTGAGTCCTGCTGCACTGTTTGCCTTAATGATTTCCCATGACAGCAACTGCTCCACACTGTTTATCTGTCATGATATTTCCAGAACACTTTCCAAGCAGGTTTCTTCTCATCAGTGAGCATTCTTTTATTCACCCATGTCTTACAGCACATGAATAAGAGCACTGGACTGTTTTACGTGCCTCCTGTTAGGTTTTCTCTTACTTGCTGTGCACAGAAGACAAGCAAACTATTAAAAGAAAATGTGAATCCAGAAGATGCTTCTCAAAATAGCCAACTCTTTGTTGCAACCCTGGGGATGCACGTCATTTTAAGAATGTGATTAAGCATATTTAAAAATAGCAGGCTAATAAATAGTTAAAAGCTAATCAAAATTATAACATGATACATTCTTCAAGTCATCCCACAGTTTATATTTGGATGTAGACACTGTCTGGAGGAGAAACTGGTCATGAAATCCATTCTCTTGGGCCACTGAATAAGGTCAGAGGTGTGGGTGGGTGGAAAAGGAACCTTGATTGTAAAAAGCACTGATTTAGCAGCACATTTTATCTCAAAATAGGTCTGAAACAAAGCAGTGGGTGTTAAGTGCATTAGGGAATACAAATGGATATGAGCAAAGGTATAGACCAAACAGTCCAACATTGAACACTGCAAAGGTTTACAAGTTTACACCCCTAAGCAGAGCAACAAAGCAAAAAAAACTGTCATTAACTACCCCACATCACTCACACCCTTCAGCAGACCTTACCAGCCTGGGTGTGGTGTTATACTGAAAACTTGGTCTATAGGGAACAAGTAATTAGGAAGGATTGCTTCAATCAAAACCAATCATTAAACTCAAAACTCAATTAAAATCTATTACCAATATCAAAGTGCAAAGTCACTGTGATTCTACCCAGGTCTGAGTTCCTTCAGTCTCAGAAATGACTGGAAACAGGTTCAACTTGCTCCAGCTGTAGTCTTACCCACATTTGGAGTATGAAAGGAAATTACCCTCATTATAAATTCATTATATCTAATAAAGGTTAAACATACACTGCAGACTAAGTTTATAAAGGCAGAAAGTAGAATCTCTGCTCTCTATACAGACAGTAAGTTTCAAAAAAACTTACAGGAAGCTAATTATCTTTTAAGACCTTTACCTCTGTCACATTTGATTTGTATCCAACTTTTCAAAATTACTAGGGAGATGGACAGACACACACAGAACAGAGAAACATAGATCAGTTTCCATAGTGAAAAGCATTAAAAATAGAAAGAACATGACACTGATGTTTCTTTTCAGATATTGCCAGAGGGATTCTTCAAGACATTGTATCCTGAAGCTCTAGTCTCTAGTGAAATCTGACTATTTTAAAAGCAGTAGTAGGATCCTTCATAATTCTTGTGCTGGAGAAATTGGATCAAACTACTCTTCATATTCAGGACATCTGAGATGGGAAAAACATCCCACTGGATGCTTGAGGTTTTAATGTAGGTTAATTCACAGCTACAATATCATATGTGAATGGTCCATGTAACATGTATTGTTATAGTTTAACTGCCAAATGGAAGTATTCCAGATTACCTGATATTTGCCTTTTACATATTTGAAATCCTAGGGAAGAGTAATACCTTCATATCCAGTTTTACTACGACTTCACAAAACCGATGTACGATAAAATAAAAAGCTGGACAATAAACTGTTGCTTATTCACTAAGACAAGTGTTGTAACAGGTAGTTTTTGGGTTGCAAAGAGGCTTCTGTATACATACTCATTTAATATACCAGTGTCTGTACGAGAACAGCAGGCTGAATTTAGAGCTACCTCTTTCTCAAGGAAGCAGAACCCAGCACCATGCAGCACATTGCATCAGCTACTTGCTCCCTAGGGTAGAAGGCTAGAAACAGCCCCCTGACTCAGGACACCTAACCCCTTGTGTATTTACAACACTGACTCTGCAATCAGAGCATAAAATACCCACAGTGATGGCAGAGATGTCTAAGCTCCACAGAGGAGCCACTGTGTGGTGAGAAAGTGAGTCTGTCAGACTGTAGGAGCACCCAGGAAAGTGCAAAAACCACACTCTTGAGAATCTGCACAGGTATTTTCTAAATACCTCAGTCCAGACATGTAGCAATGACAATGAGGCTGCTCTTTCCAACACACTTTAGAGAAGCAGACACGAAGGCATCTCAACACTACAGTCTGCAAAGCAGTCTGGAAAACCTTCAAAATTTTAAGTCTTTTCCTTTCCACAAGAAAGGGAGCAATTTTTGTCAGTAAAGGTAAGTCTGTTGTTTTGGTCAATGCCTGCTATTTAAAAATATGAATTCTACTCCTTTCTTGTGTATAGGAGTCCGGGAAAAACAAAACAAACCAAAACAAAATCTTCAACTGAAGGGTCCAGGCAGAACAGCAAAGCACCAGAGCTTCAAAAAACCAATTTCAGAGTGGCCATAGCAATCAACAGAAAATCTATAGGCCCAACAGGCTCAGCAGGAGCAATAAGCATAAACACTTCTGGAAAAGGTCACCCTCTGCTCAAGCTTTAATCTTCTAATGTGAAGCATTTTGGTAAAGTGTGGGAGACGTGCTGGCCAACGCTAAGGCAGAAGTAATCTTTTTAAGTTGCACTTTATCTGAAGTGGGCTTTTGTCTACTTTCAGTGAAGTAGTAATTTGTCTGGCTGCTAGTTGACGGAGCATTGACTGTACTGAATATTAGAACTGAAAGCCACAACATCTCTTTTTAGCTTAGTGAACATAGGTAATGGGAGAAAGATGGCAGTCTTCCTGCATCACCTCAGTGATGATGATTTTTTCTTTAATCTCTTCTTCTTGCAGCAAATAGCCTGCACATATCCCCTGACAGTCACAGAGAAGCTGTTGTCTTCATTCAAATCCTGAAACACCATCTGAATCAGCCAGATATCATTAACTGAAATTGTCTTATAAAGGCAAGGTTTCTGCGCACAACTTTTTGTAAGGAATACCAGCAGAGAACCTCTATTTCAAGTCCTTTTTTAAGCTGTATTCTAGACTTTGGACCTAGTTACCTAGGTAGTTTTCAAGGGTATGTTCTTCTTCAGATGTACAGGCAGATGTAGCCATGGCAGCACTTGTGTCTCTGTCAAGAATTCTGCCTCTTGCAGCTTCCTGTCCTTAGAACTAGTGCCCACACTATCACTGGCTTGAAAATAGTCACTGTCAGAAAGCTGCACCAGTCAACATGGAATTTGGGTTTGGAAAACCTGACACTTATCATTTTTCACAGTAACATCGTGAGTCATAAAGGATCCATAGTATCCATAGTCCCTTTGTTCTCTTAACTTTTTACATGGTTCTTTCAACTTTGCACCTTCAGCAGCTGTAGCACATCTCATAACCTCGGTCCTTGTAGAAAATGGGAACTAACTCTGAGCCAAAAAGAGACAAGAGAGGAGCCTCCCGAGATAAGCCAGACTGCTACAGCGCTGCACTTGCAAACTCAGCACAACCCTGCATTCTGAGCCAAAGGTGGGGAACACACTTTGAGGAAGACTATGGGTCTTCCTCCTGAAGACCCTGACCCACAACCACCAGATAGCAATGCACAAGCATCAATGGGAGGAAACCTCTGATAATGAGTTACCCAAATTAATTATAATAATCACACCTATTCCTAGACCTAGTTATACTGATCCAGCCTATGTCTCTTAATATGCATGGTTTGTGTTGTAAGTTACTGACTGCTCTGAGAAGCGGTGCACGAGTCAGGAGAGATCCCCTCGCACCTGGTGACATAATAAACACACCTGCTTTGGAACCCTTCCCAGGTTGTAGATTTTGACTCTGCACATCAACTAACATGACATCATTTTCTCCCAGGTTACTGAAGAACAGTCAATAAAGAGTAGGTACCAGCAGCAACTCAATAGAACCACCCCAGTTGTGCTGCATGGATGCTGTTAGATGGAGACAGATTAGTGTGCTTGATAAAAAGACCTGATTTACTGATACCATTTGCATTGGGTAATGTTTGATTACAAATCAAACCTCCTGAACAGGACAGTCAGTTGCTGTCCATCTAGTGATGGGTGCCTCCACTTCCAGTGTCCTTCAAAGCTGACTTTGGCTGGATGAGATAAGACTCTTTGAAGCGTTCTGGAGAATTCTTACATCCCACCAGCATAGCTACATGACTACTCCAGCACAGACATGATCCATATCTATTAATCACCTCAAATTATATACAAACCATCTCTCTTAACTATCTTAACTACAAAGACTGCTCTACAAGACCATTCCTACTGAGTGGAACTGCTAAGTTCTGCTTAAATATCTGAAGTTACATCCGTACAGTCTGGTCAACACCTTTGTCTCCAGCAGATACTGACAGGGAGAAGTCCCAGAAGCTCCTGGCTTCTCTGCCCAGGAAGTTAATCAACACATCTCAGCATAGAAGAAGTATCTACCAGTTAGTCTGTGCACATCTGCAAGAGTCTCTGGGACTATTCAAAACTCCTGTCTGCAGAGCTCCCACCTGTTGCTTTCCTTTGAGGCTGTCTAGGAATTCAGTCAACCAGTCTGTCTTCAGGCAGCCATGTCTACTCTGCAGAGATTCGCTCCAGAGTTCCTGGACTACCCAGGGAATTGCTCATTAAGTATACTGGCTATCCATACAGTTATAACCCTGATATTCAGCTACATTAAAATTGCAGCAAGATAAACTTGAGTTTCATCCTTATATGACAATTATAACCTACATATAGCCCTCTATGGATTTTCACACTGAATGATTTTAACAGCAGTCACATGGTAATCCTTTTGATACAAGCCATACACCATTCCCAATGGACAGGCTGACCTTTCGAGGCATCCTTGTGATACCTTGCTCTGTGTGCATCTGGAAATGGAAGTACAATGGAGAAGAGCAGATATAAATGGGTCTGAATACAGCAACCATTAGACTGAGTGGCTGAAGCACTATCAGGCACCCAACTCCCCCTCCTCATTCTGACTTGACCTGCCCAAGAATCTTTACAAATCCCTTTGTCACTTCCCCAACCATCTAAGTGTTGAACTAGAAAGCTAACTGGTTTTCTGACAAAAAATGTTTTTTCTGAACCTCCTATGGGAGTAATGAGCCTCTCCTATTATGAAGGGACAAGTCAGCTGGAAGAAGCAATAAAAGAACTAATGCCAATTACTAAGATGGATGGCTATTATTTGAGCTGTCCATCCACAAGTATTTGTCCAGAGTGTATTTTTAGTACTAGAAGCAATGTAGTTACAGATCACAGAACAGCCAAACTGCCAGAAAACATGGACTGACTTACCTTTATCAAAATAAATCACAACAGGTTTTGGGACTCCCATAACTCAGAAGTCAAGGGTGACCTTGAGGGAGAAGTTGATTAAAACTGTCATACAAAGCCCAGTGTTATACCTTATAGCTAATGATGCCTAGTTGCCAACTGAACCTTGCCTGCTTGTGACTGCACTGTCGTTCAGAGCCAAGATGTTGCTCCTAAACAGTAATGGACAGAAGGAAATTCAGCAGTCTGACCTACTCTCTAAATTACAACACTTTTGCATTTGGCTATTTAACTAGTAGGCTTTTAAATGGCTCACACAGGAGTAAGAAGGAACCTAAAAGCAATGGGCAAGATGAGAACTTAAAAAAAAAAACCACAAGAACTACATCCCAATCCCGTTTGCTCTCCTCTCCCACTAGTTTACTAGTACACCAAAAAGCATACCCAACTATTAGGTCCAAAACCCTAATTCTTCACCCAAAGCAGACATCAATGTAACAATGGACTTCAGCAGAACACTACTGCATCCACCCAAGATGCCTGCAGCCATGACAGGGTCCAAACCCAAAGAGTTCAGCTTCCCTTGAGGGCCCGAGCTGCCCATAGCTCAGCAGCAGGGTGCCTGCTTGTGGCTCAGAGGGATAGCAATAGCCACAGGCTTCCGAGTCTTCACTACAGGAAACACTAATAGCTCATTCATACAAAAGAATATGACACAAATGAGCTTCTATTAGTGTATTACGATAATTTTGCAGAAAGTAAGCACTGCTAAACCAGGTCGGGGGATCCTGGTCAGATCCTAAAACCTCCGTAGATGTAAAAGTGTGAGAAGTTCCAGCATTTCTGTAGTGGGGTTCCTGAGTCCAACAGCACACAGCATGGCAGCCCCAAAGGCTCCAGCCAAGACTTGATACTCTGTAGCAGGGTCAGGACAGGCAGCTTGTATGCAGGCAAGCCCTCCCCCAGTGCCAGCCCTCCCCATTTTCCAAGCTGTTATTGACAGAGGAGGTGCACCAACGTTCTTCCCTTTGAGGGAGTTTGTGCAGCAGGGTGTCGAAAGCTTCAAGCCTATGTCCTTCTTACCTAAGAGCAGGCAGAGCTTTCCAGGAAAAATAGGCCTGTCTTCTTTCAGATGGCATGCACATTTAAACAAAGGACTTGAACTTTGGCAATCTGCACATTTTTCAGACAAAAACCTGTTAAAGCAACACATCCTCATGCAGGCAGAGTTGCTCTTTCATGAGTGTTTCCTCTCTGAACACCATGTTCCATTAATGCATATTCTCAGTCTTTAAAATGTACAAGAAGTTTCTGAGTTTGGCCTTCCTAAAGGCAAATATTTTTTTCTGAAAGTTTTAACTAAAACAGCTCAGTCATGTTTATGAAAGTCCAATCTTGACAGAAGGAGGAACTTTATTTTTGTCAAAGGCAATTTTTAACAATCAGAGATAAAAAAGTTAAGGGTGAGTGTAGAGAGGATAGAGGCAGACTTTTCTCAATGTCGTCCAATGACAGGACAAGAGGCAATGGGTGCAAGCTGGAGCACAAGAGGTTTAGGCTCA
>JANHGL010019910.1:0-29756 GCA_024611195.1 Ceyx melanurus
ACCCACCCTGCACTGCCCTCCCGTCACAGCCAGCATCCCCTTTCCCCATCCATTCTGCACTTCGCCATGGCTCCCGAGTCCGGGCCAGGGGCACCCCAGACAACAAGGGGTTTGTTCTTTTAGGAAAAAAACCCTGGATTATGGGTGGCTGGGCACTGCTACCTGGGCAGGCATGCATCATGTAGCCCTCTGTAACTCTCTCCTGTCACCCCACCATGTGCATTGTCCACCCCGTGGCTCTGGCACCAGGTGTGAGAAACGAGCTCCAAAATATGATAATTTATAATGCAATTTATTATAAAGCAAAGGCAAACAGCTCTGGCTGTATAACTCGGTAGCTTCCAAGGCAGAGGCATAAAGGGGTCTTTAGACAGGTCCAGTTTTTATAATTAATAGTCACAAAAGATGGAGGGATTATTACAATTTCTTTGAGATAGGAGGGAAATTATTTACATGAATACATCCCCTTTCTCCTCCCCCCTGGATTTTGGGTTTGGGGGCTTTTATTGCTTTTTTGGTGGTCTTTAAGATGAAGGCTGCAGTCTTGCTCTGTATGAACCTCTCAACTCTTCTAAAAAAATTGAAGAAAATGCAATTCATTTAAACATGGAGACATAATTATCTTAGTTAGTAGTTAATTTATGGCCCATTCCGAGTGACCTTGACATTACTCTCTGCAAGGAATTTTCTGTGTCATTCTAGGGAGTTAACTTTAACTCCCCCTTTATGTTATCACAAGTAAGATTTATACATTTAACGAAAGCAAAATTTCATTCTAAACTCATTACTAGTACATCTGAACACTAAGATATAAATTCTACTTATTAGCAAAGCAAAATTAGTAAAACCTTTATCTCTCACTATCCACCTATAAATTCTACTTAATAGTAAAAGCAAAATTTGTAAAACTTCTCTCTCAGAATTCACCTATAATTTCTACTTATTAGAGAAAGCAAAATTAGTAAAACCTTAATCTCTCACACAGGCATGACAAACCTGTCTATTAATACTGTACTTCAAACATATGCTCTTCCCTGATACGGTTGCATCCATACAGGGTGAAGCTATAAACCCTCCTCAGCACTATACAGTGACACAAACCACTGACACCATCTCTGTTCATGTGCTATTTCTCCATATATGTAGCCATCACTACATAAATTATTTCTCCCATCACCCACAAACTGCTTCTACACCCCGACCCACACCATGCCATTTTGTACACACCCTGAGTCTAGACAAACACAGTAATTTACATAGATAGCTACTCATGCTGTCATCTCTAGACAGATACTGCTGCCTTGCACACCTCATCTGCACCACCAGTTCCAAACACACAGGAACAGCAGCAGTTATTCCTAATATTGCATCTTTATGCCCTGGAAAGCATCCTTTATACTAATTTTTTTTTTTGCTTTGCTTTGTTTTTTAGATCTATGACCTTCACACTTCTGTGCAATAGGTCCCTTATCTCCATATATGTTATTGCTCCATATATACAGTCTGTCCTTACTTATATTCTCTACTTGTACATAACCACTTGACCAGTTTCCATATGCTACCACCACTTGCCCAATACACACTCTCACACTTGCTCACTACATCAACGCTGCCTCAGCACAGCCACACGTGTAAAATACTCAGTAACTGCTTATTCTGTCTGCTCACACTCATAAATGTGAGCTTACCACACCTGTATGGACACCAGCCTGACTCCTATAAACTATAACCTATGAGCCCCACCTACTTTTGTCAAGAACAGGTCCACACTGCATGAATATCACCACAGTGCATATGCTTCTGTATGCTCCTCACTGCACCACTATAGTCAGCATCACATATTCTTATTTACAACCTACTCATTTTACCATGCATATCCATCCCCTCCTACAGTTCACATATCTTGCTATCACTATCTGCCCACCATGAAAATTATGTTATCACTACCGACCACTTTAATATATAAAATATATATTATATACACAGCATTACCATCAATTCATCAAGATTTTATTCTCTGCAGAATATATATCCCTATACCACTTATCACCACCAGCAGCTATTTAATATATGCAAGTAACCTCTTTAAGTGTATGGTTTGCCTCATGTCACTCATCACCTCCAAACAATATACACCTAGATGCTCCAACATGACAAGTGTGCACTCTGACACCTTGTCAAAGGCACCACATTTAGCACATGCACAGTATTGCACGATCCTTAAGCAAGCTGTTTTCTTTTGTGACTAATAAGTAGATTGTAAATACATATATGTGTATATGTAAACCCTTACAAATAAATTTAATGACATATAAAAATAGCCCTATTTGGTTTTTAGCAGTTGCACACACATTTTGTATGAATGATGCTCTTTGTGACTTTTGAGGACTATTTGTATTTGTGTTCTAGTATAGAAATGCATTTATAGAGTAGCCTTTGCAAATGATCTTAGCACTGTTGCTGCATATGAATGGTTTAGCTAAATATTAGAGACCTTGAGGATGTAACACAAATTTTTCTCAGAAAATTTATCCTCACATTTGGGGATTTAGAGGTTGTATATTCTGATCTGTTAGTATCAGATCTTCCAGCATTCAGTGAAAAAAGAAATGATATTTAACTACAACATGCAAAATCTTTACTTACAGTGTGCTGACTGCTCAAATAGCTACAATCATGTAAATTTAGCTGGAGAATTATTTTCTTTAAAATTTGTATTCTGGGAGAATATGAATCAACTTTCAGTCACTGATATGAGAAGGAGCATAAGTCAATAGCTGCAAACCCATCAACAAGAACATCTGGTTGATTGCAGCACTTTAGTCTCTTTGAAAACCTATAGGTCAAATATAATCCGATTTTTGTTTACGTGAGCATTTGTTCTAAGGGGCATTTACTTATGGAGCATTGATTGAGGGTTTTCCTTCTTTCATATTGTTATAAATTGACATTTAACAATAGCATGACTAGAAATGTGAATGCTTTCAGATTGCTCTTTATGAACATGGGAGCAAAAAGGATTGATTTTGAAACTATTAATAGTAGTATCATCACCATAAAATTTCAGTTCTTGTCTACATTGCCTCTATTGTGTTGGTATACATATGAACACAGTCACTCATTGATGAATTTTGGACATTTTATTCATGCTTTAGACCATTTTAATGGTTTACTTTGCCATGCTAACATTTGGCCATGCCCTGTACCCAAAAGGATCAGTAGAAGCTCTTCTGTTGAAATAGATGTGGGCATAGTGTTCTTTCTTACTCCAATAATAAATTAATAATATTAACTGGAAATTGTAACTCCTGCCTAGGTACTAACCTCATTAGGCATCACACACATACCTGTTTGAAATTATAATGAGTTACCATGTGGTATCTGCCCTACATACATTAAAAAATTAAAAACATATATTTCAAACCTCAACTACTTGATAAAGTAGCAATGCTTGATTAGAAATAATGCGTTTTATTATCCTGTTATATTAACATTATAAATACCATTAACTCATTTCAGCCTCATGAAACAAAAGGCGTATTTCCAACATTCAAAACACCGTTTAAGGCAGAAATTCTGATGTTAACCAGCTCTAATTTGGGAACATGCTTAGACATTGGATTTTTGGTACACTTTGTTCTTTTACCTAGGGACTTTCACTAGACCAGAGGTCTTAATTTGTGTTTATAATCCTGTCAAAAAAGGAGGAATGGTAACTTGATCTTCTCAACACAGTCTGCAGGATGGTGTAAGACTCATAAAGATACTTTCCAATAGCCCATTTTTGTAGCAATGCCTGACTCCCCTGGAAGGGGGGTAAATAATTGTATCACCTAATAATTAATTAAAAAAAAAAAAAAAATTAGCTCACCAGGGTTAAGGTTTGGGTTAGGGTTAGGAAAGGCATGAAGTCCAAAGCTCCAGGTGTAGTGGGGATGCAAGGGGGAGGACCAGTGTTGGGGGAAGCTATAAAAAGAGCTCATGTCTCAACACTTTTTCATTCCTGTGGGACAATGCTAGACATATCAGTGTACAGTTCCTACATTAAGTTACCTACAGTAGGGTAGAGAAAGACTCCACAGATGCTATCCCCTAATGAGTTTCTTCTCTGGACTATAGGTTAGGGTCTCTGAATAGTGTGCCATCTCTGAATACATTTATCTAATCCTTGGAATAGAGTTAGAGGAAAGACAAAGCCAAGAAAAAAAAAAAAAGAAAAAGCCACTTACAATTAGAGATAACCATCTGACAAACATTTCTACTGATGGCAGCATGACTGACTCTTAAAATCTCCTATTTAAAAAAAAAACAGATCACAAGGCAGATTTTCTGTCAGTCACAGTGCATTTCACCTAATGTGACCGTGTCTTGAGTAATGTGGCAAGAAAAAGGAAATAGTCAAGACACATAAAAGGAAGCCTGTGGTAATTTATTAAATATTTAAGAAGCAGGAAAATATCTGAATAGTTTTCATCAGTATCGACTTTTCAGCACAGCAGGGATATATTAGCCTGTCAAACTGCTCTAATTTGTATACACCATGAACTTTTAGGAAATTCAAAAGAATTTGGTAGTCTGAGTCATTTCAATGTGGTCCTACTGACGAATGCAGTAAAGGGTCACCTATTCAAATTGTAGATACCATGTCCAGCATTTAAACCAATTTTTTTCATAAATCTTGTTGAGAAATTAAGGAGTGTCCTGGGTTCAATTTGGGTTAATTACCCCAAGCAGCTGCTGGCCCAAGCAGTTGGGAGGGGCTGCAGCTGGGAGGGGCCACAGCTGGGATAAACAACCCAACCAGCCAATGGGATAGTCAATACCCTAATGATGTCATGACCCCTATATAAGGGACAGGCTGGGCTGGGGTAGGAGGGCTTGTTTTCAACTTGTTTCAGTGGTGCATTCAGCTTGTGGCTGGACTGGGGAAAGTGTTGTCTTGGGCATAGGTAAGGCTTCCTTGTCTCTATCACTCCCTTTTTAATCATTTTGTTAGATTAACGTTATTATTGTTGTTTTATTCTCTTTGTATTGTTCTATTAAACTGACCTTATCTCAATCTACAGTGTCTCACCTTTTTAATTTCTCCTTATTTTCTTTCCCATCCCTCAGGAGGAGGATTTGTGGGGGGATGGGGAAGTGGTGGGTGAGTGGTTGCATGGTGTTTAGAGAGGTTAAATGGAGATTAAACCATAACGAGCAAATGTTCTTTTACAACCATTCATTTACACAAAACAGCAAAATATTAAGTAGTTGAATTGTAATCTGTCATAGTTTTGTTAAAAATCATTCAGTTCCCATTTCAATTGCATAATTCTGAAAGTTGTGCGTTTTTCATGACCTTTTAATTGATACAGAAAATTCTGGGCCACTTTAGCCACTCAAATGTAAATTCTGTTCTTACTTTATGACTGGTGTCATTGAATATGCAATGAGATTTTAAGCTTTTATTAGAATGTCAACAGATTTTAAAATGTTTCCCTTTTTAATACAGTAGCTGTATCTTAGATGTCATGATTCTGGTTATCTTTTTACTTTTATCAGAGTGCCTAAACATTGCATCAATTTTAGTTGAAAATTTATTTTCAAGTTGAAAATGCAGTTCAAATAGACAGATGGAAGTAATTTATTATAATGGTATGTTAGAAAGCATTTGCTCCTAAAAGGAAAATTTTTGTCATTCAAACTTTACAATTAATTGAGAAATTAACATTTATTCTGTAAAAACAGATGTTTTAAACCACATTCATCAGAGAGTCAAGCTGTTTTTTAGTGAACACAGAAGTGATTCTTTGTCTCTTGAGCCAGATGCATTTATTTCAAACTTAGCTGCTGGAAGTATTAAAATCAGATGGTTGACAAAAGCTGCATTGCATTGCCATTCTTCCCCCTTCATCACACTTTCTACTGCAGTAAATAACTCACATTGCTGAAATCAGTTTTTTGTCAGTCATACAACAACCTGCTCAGTGTCCTCATTTTTTTTCATGAAAACCAAGGGTTGAATACATGTGCTGACAGCTCACTTTCCAAGTTCTCAAGACCAACATTGCTGCCTCAGCAAACAAGAAAAGATATAGTGCTAGATTCTGATCTTAGATATGCTTTTCCAAATCTGAGTAATTCTACTGACTTGTAATTAATCAGGTTTTCATTGATGTATCAGTGGTTGGAACCTTGGCTTTCAATCCTTGCCTCCCATTGAGGAGTTACTTGGTGACAAGTGGCATCAGTAGTAGGTGTAGCTGAAATGCTACTGAGTATGTTTTGGTTGTAAATATAGCCAAGGACAAACTGTATTTAGCAGGTTTTCATCATGCCTAGTTAAAACCTGCTTGCAGCAGGACAGGCAGTTGTAAATGAAATTTTGTTATTGCTTGATGAACTTGAATATTTTAAAAAGAATGAGGAAGCTGTATATGTTGTTTTAACTGAAAAAAATATCTGAGAAGGCATACTTCCCAACCGATACTACCTTGTTCTATATTATAATGCATATTCCAATAGAAAAAAAAAAGTCTTAAGATAGAAAAGCAACTGATCTCACCACTTTGAAGGGCATAAAACATATACTCATAGCAGGAAAAAATCAGACTTTATTTCTTACTCGGAAGTAGAGGTATTCCAAGGGGAAATGTCTTAATTATTGCCATATTTCTATTGACTTTGCTCTGTGTGGATCATTGTGTGAACTGAGCCTTGTCTCTGAGGTTTCACAGTGGTACATTTACCATCCCAGGGCAGAATATGTATGACTCAGTTGCTGGTAATTTTTACAGAGTAACTGAACAGATGGGATCTCAATGTGTTTCCTCAAAGGGAAAGAAGGACGGAGCTGTGATTTGATACCTATGGACACTGCTGCCATCTGAAGGTATCCAGAGTTCAGATTATAACATTTGTGTCAGAACTGATTTTACCTGTAGTTATGTTTCCTTGGGAAGACTTGTATAATTTTAGAGGTAGATCTTGTAACTGTATCCTTGTTTTCTCCTCAATTTGGGGATAACATTTAGCAGCCAACTAACCTAAAAGCACCTTAGAAAACAATAAAATAGGTGCTGGTTTGCACTTTGTACCTATCAGCTGTCTTGTTAGTATCAAAACTGTTCTATGCAGCTCTGAGTATGGAGATTTGTCTTGTAAGGAAGCAGTATATTCTTCAGAGAAATTATCATGAAGCTTCTGCAGGGATTTGAAATAATTTAATTAATCATCTTTATATTTAGCTCCCATAAAATTCTAGCACTTCTAGATGCTTGATGGCTATCACTGTAATTAAATAAATGACAAAGTCCCCAAACAAAAAAAAAATAAAATATTTAATCAGGCTTCTCACAAAGATAATCTCAAAAAACATTTGCCTCGGTGAAAAATGGTGGTGTTTACAGCAGTTTACTTTGTGTATCTGTGCAGAATAAAATGTCTCAAATGACATGACTAAATGGACAGTTGTTGAAACCAAGAGGGGCTTCATCCATTGCCCCTCAAGAAAGTTTTGCATTATTTTCTTATTTCACTTGTAAGATAGAGTTGTTTTTACTTGTTTACCTGGCTTTTACTCTGAGAATGAAAATGAAAACTTGTTTTTGTCAAATTCAAATGCTGAAACCCTTTTTGATGGGACAAGCTTGCAGCTTATTCACAAATGTGTTATAGTTGCCAAGTGTGTTGTCTAACTGCCATTTTAATTCTGTGGTCAGTTCTATACAATTTTTGATTCTTTGCTTGTTCTTGCTTCTTTCTAAGTGTTGCTATAATTTTACTGATTCCCTGCTGCATAATCTTTGGGGTCTTGCAATTGTTTCATGTGGTACAAGTTAATCACTATAATCTCTCTGTTTTGAAGAATTACTTAATCTTCAAACAGCTATATTTATATAGGTTGCAAGAAGAATGGGAATTTTTATCATTCAAGCAGAGATGGAGATGCACATTCAAAGAATATGCAAATCCCCTGAAGAATTTTGGTCTTGAAAAACATCTGTAGAAGTGAACTTCCCCAATCATTGGGTGAATGTTGCTCCTTGAACTGCTTCACAATTGATTTAAACAAAAGAACCAGTGACATTTATGACTTTCATTGTGTTGTATTGCATCCATCAGTAAGCACAAGCAATCACAAATAATTATCACCAAAGCCAGTGAAGGAAGGAGGTGTTAGGTCTTCTGCTCCTTGACTTAGTGGAGTACTTCCCTAAGGCAAATACTGTTCTCTGGTGCTTTATCCAAGCTGGTTTTGAAATGGCTCAGCTACTAGTCTTTGCCAGCCTCTTGACAGTAATTGTTACATTTAAATGTATGTTGGTTGGATGCTGTTTGCCATTGCTAAGTATTTATTTTGGCAAGCCTGGATGCAGTCAGAGAATAAATGTTACACTGAATGTATGAGCAAAAGGAGGGGGAGATGAATTATGAATAGAGTGGGCTGGGCGGAAGGCGAGGTGCTGTTTGCATGCAAATACCTTTAAACAAATCAGGAAATACCACTATGCAGAGAGCAGAGTAAATTTATAGGATAACCATAGCTGGTGTGTGAAACTCAGTTAAATTTTATTACTCATTTCATCCAGGTTGTGAAAAAAGTTCTTGGTGTGTGAGTTTTTATTTAAAGGTAATTGGAATAAATAACACGGGTCTTCCTGATGGATACCTTCCCAAGTTTCTGTAACGTATTTATAGAGCAAACAATCATTTAATTTGCAGTAAATCTTGTTAAAAAATCATGTCTCCTCATAATCTGGCGTGTAATTGTTTCTGTTTGCGTGGAAGCAATGGGAAACTATTTTTACCATGGAAGTTATAATACCAGATTAAAGGCAAATATGGCTACTGAAGTAGCAGTATACATTGTACAGTGACAGCACAGGGCTAGTTTATGTTGCTTGAAGTTCAAATCCACCTGCACAAGACTGACTGACATCTAACAGTTGCTGGAAGTATTTAAATATTTCAGAATTAAAAAAAGATATATTAATTTTGAGTATTCTGATGGTCCTGTATCTTGACTAGCTACTAATGTTTCTGTAAAAGTATACAAACATGCTTTTGTGAGTAACACAACCATTTACACTGAGAGATACTGGAAAATCAATGATGAACACATGATTATCAGCACACCCAAATATCAGATGGGTTATGCTGTCATGTTTTTATAGGGAAAATACTGAGGAAAAATTACCTCCTAGGCTCTGTGCCCTAGACTTGGTTCAGGTTTATCACAAATAGCTGCTGGCTCAAGCAGTTGGGAGGGGTCCCTGCTGGGATAAACAGCCAAACCAGGCTCTGGGATAGTGATAGATACCCTTCTGCCATCATGCTGGGGAATGAACCCCATCAGCTTTTGAGTTTCTTTACCCTACAGCTGGAAGCAGGGACCACATCTTGGGTACCAGGAGAGTCTGGCAGATTATATCACTTGATTTATATGTTATTTCATTGGTATTATCCTTATTGCTGCTGTTTTCTTCTCTGTTTTGTTCTATTAAACTGTCTTTATCTCAGCCTCTGGGGTCTCACTTTTTTCTTCCTCCTTCTCATCCCAGGGTAGGGGGTATGGAAGGAGGAGCAGGGGGGAAGCAGCAGGAGATGAGCTGCTGGTGTTCAGTTGCCATCAGAGGTTAAGCCACAGCTCTCTAAAACTGTGTAAGTAAAAAATCATTGAAGATGACCTGCAGATACAAGATTTGTAAATACTGCTACTGACTTTAAAGGGCAAAGCTAAAATTCATGCTTCAGCAAAACTCAAGGTGATCTTTTACTGTGTACATGCACCTAGTTCTTAAGTTTCCTTATGATTTTTATTCTTTGAAATCTGAAGATAAGGTTATATTGATTTTTCAATTTATTTTTTTTAATGAGGAACTTCAGTTTCTGCTGCTTTAGGATGCAACAGAAGCAAGAGTCAGTCAGTACTTAATGAATGTTTTTAAAATAGCCTGATACTGAAGTTTAGTAACACATCAGAGATCATCAGCCTCTGAATATTATTTGAAAAAAAAAAAAAAAGAAAAATAAGTTTGGTTGTTTTCTTTTTATTACAGTAAGTTTTCACTGAGCTCTACTCCAGAAAGCTATGCTGACAGTGCTGCTGTTTTTTGTTTTTAATAATTTATTTTCCCTTAGCATTCAGTATCACCGGAACAAAAGATGTTCTTTTGTAATTCTTCTATTTAGATGTGAAAATTATTCTTATTAAGGGATTATGAAAGTTGTACATCTTGCAAAGATAAAGAAATGGTGTCGATGTATATGTAACATTCTATTATGTATATATTGTATTGAGCAAAGTAAGTGCTAGAAAGCATGTTTGAGAAAATACCATGGTGTGACAGAAAATCTCCCCTTTGAAATACCACTCTAATTAGGAAATTTGATGTAGTCCCTGGTGGTATGTCAGGCAGTAAACTATGAAGCAACAATGTGTACAATGGTATGTAACATACACATTCACAACACTGCCTCACAGTGTGGATAGGGGTCAAAGGAAATCTTACTGTAGGCTGAAAATTCATCTGCATATTTTGAGTGAGAGTACTATTAGTAATATTCACTTACCTTGAGTAAATGTGGAAATCTCTATCCCTAATTTTATTTTCACCTCTGTTTAAAACCCAGACTACTTGTTTTTAATTTCTCACCTAAGCATATAATCTTCTTTTGACACAAGAAATAGAAATTATTGTTCACTTCATGCTATCTACCATCTTATTTATCCAGTTACTCTAATTTTCAGACAGGAAAGGCAAACATTCAGAATTACATAATGGAGAACATGTCTGGGTGAGGGTCATGAAGCAGGCAAAGATGGTAAATAGTTCTCTGTCATGGTCAATATTGTACCTTGTGTCATCCCAGCATCTCGGAATGCATGCTGAGTTGACAATATACAAATGAAATACAGGAAAGATGTTTTTTTAAATATATGTATGTGGTTAGAAGATGTTCAGACTTGAGGTCTTGGATTAACTGATTTAGACACGCCCTGAGAGCTTTGTCATGGTATTTCATGCATTACTTCCCTCACCACAATGAAAAGATATTTAAAGAGTGACCTTGTATTTTATATATAGAGAATGCTATTTTGAGCAGGAAGCTTGTTAGCATCTATTCAAGGGATGGGTGACCCTCTTTGTTTCCCTAAATCTTTCAAATGATGTGTGCTGAGAAATAAATTTTTTTTCCACCATCCAGGTGTAGTTTCTTTTAATTATATCAGTGTTCATGTCTTGCTATCACCATGTGCTTTTCATCCCCAGTTTCTCTTTTTCAGAGTAAGTTGGGTTTGTATTGTTGGACCTAATGATTATAGGTCAAAGCATATATTATCTTCCTGTGAAACCTGCTTGTCCATAGGATGCTACACCCTCATTTCCCCAAAATGTCTTTGTTACAGCTGCTTCTGAGATAAAAAACATGAATAACTGAGAAAACTGAGAACTGTGCAATGTTTCATCAGCCTTTGGAATCTATTCTTTTTCTCTCTGAATGGATAATGGCAACCATTACTGCAGTGTCAGAGCTGAGCCCTGGAGGTTGTTTAGGCACCTAATTCCCACTCTGTTAGGTGCTTAAGCTGTGAGCATACCTGGTGTGTCCATCTGTATTTTAGCAGCCAGAAATTCCTGCTCTCAGCTGCTCACTAACCCTGCTGCCAGCCTCTTATCTCTAGGGGAAACCAAAAGGCTGGACTGTGAGAACAGAAATCTTTCTCTGTGTTCTGTAGGCATGGCAAAGACTGAAATTTTTCCCCAGGGCTCAAACACTAGCAGAGCTACACAGGAGATGAGAACTGCAAACAGATGTACCAGTCACATCCAGATCATGCTCACTATCTTGTTTTGCATTTTTTCAGGATCCCACAAGGACTCCCATGCAGGAGGAGGGGAATAAATGTGTTTTATAAATAAGGTGACTTCTTTTCTCTTATTAAAACCTAGAATGACTAAAATATGTTAATTATTTTAAAGTACTCAAGATAGGTTGTATGATATGCTGGCTCAGCTGAGGTAACATAATGCACCCTGAATTGAGTAATGCTGGTATTTTTTTTGGGGGGGACTGTGCAGAATAAATAATTTATCATTCCCTGTACTGATGGAAATAAAAACATCACATTTTGTCAGTACATGATTATCAAGTAATAAAACCATGGCTATGAAGATGGGGGTTTCTAATTGGATTAGGAAGAATATAGATGTTATACATTACAGCTCTTCTAGCTTCCATAAACTGAACAACTATCTGTAAATATGGGGAGAATGTGTGGAGTTAATTCTTAACTAGACTATAACATTAACAGTGATGGGGGAAAAAAAAAACAAATGTAAGTGTACATGTATCTTTATGTTAATTTCTGGAACAGTTTTGGGTAACAATGGGCAGGGCTCAGCAGGGAGATGCTCCACTCCCTTCAGCATCTTGGTGGCCCTGTGCTGGACTCTATCCAGTAGTTCTCTGTCTTTCTTGAACTGGGGTGCCCAAAACTGGACAGGTGGGGCCTTACCACTGCAGAGTAAAAGGGGAGGACAACCTCCATTGACCTGCTGGCCACACTCCTCCTAATGCACCCCAGGATGCCTTTGGCCTTCTTGGACACAAGAGTGCATTGTTGGCTCCTGGGTGTCTCCCTGTCGTCCAGGACTCCCACATCCCTTTCTCCAGACCTACTCTCCAACAGATCAGCCCCCAGCCTGTAGTGATCCAGGGGGTTGTTCTTCCCCAGCTGCAGCACCTTACACTTGCTCTTGTTAAATTTCATTACATTTCTCCCTGCCCAGCTCTCCAGCTTGTCCAAGTCTCTCTGGATGGCAGCACAGCCTGCTGCTGTGTCAGCCACTCCTCCCACTTTGGTGTCATCAGCAAACACCAATCATTTTATGAGGACATTTCCTTTTGAATGCTTTTATCTGTTTCCTTCTGTCATTGATGCCTCTTACTCATGCACTGCAGCCTCAGAAGCTGATCTGAAACAGATTTTGAATCTTTAGCTTGAGTACTGTTGCAGAATTTGCCCTTTTGAAGTAGGCATTTGGCCTTGAATATTCCCTTGATTCTGAAATTAGGCATTCCACAAAATCTGAAGGAAAATGTTTGCTATTGATTATGCAACATAACCCTTTGCTCATCACTTGAACTGGCTTTGATATTATACTCCTTTGAAAATCCCATTGCAGGCTTAGGATGTAATTGAATGGGAACCATTCTACTGACTGCAGTCAAAGCATTATCAGACTATTTTTCCAATGGGGAGAAAAAAAGGTAAAAAGGAAAATTTTGGAGAGAGCCAACATTTAATATAACTGCTATTGCGATATGTTAGTTTTAAAGATTTTTGTCTTATCTTAAATAAATCCCTTCCTCAAAATAGCACAAAATAGATGGAGGAAACTGTTACAGAAACTTAAAAGCCACCAATACCCCAATTTGCCAAAAAAATTTGCCTAAAACCTATGTTATTTAGATTCTATTTTTAAGAACAGAACACAAGTCTTAAAGACTGCTGAAATGCAAACATTATTTTAAGGCATACAGATCTGTGAAGGAAAAATTTCTTCAGTATCATCAGTGTAAGCTATGTACTGATTCAGAATCCTTCTGAGTAGTGCTTGACACCACAAGTCAGTACTTGACATCACTTGACATCCTAGTGGAGAAAATTGTAATCAGGAAGGTTTCTCTAAGGTCCCTAGTTTGGTCCTAATTTTTGCCTACCTGCTAACATTACAGGGTTGAAGAGTTACTAAAATATGCAGTCTGCTGTGTTCCAGGTCTGGTTAATTAAAGCTCATGGTAAAGCAATGCTCTTTTTTTTCAGCTGTGAAGAGACTGTGAACATGCCTGGGCACTCTTCTGCTAGGGTCCAAATTTGTTTCAGCAGTTATAACTCACGAGCTTCCCAGTGAGGTGCCACCTTTCCATCCTTTTTGTGCATTGCCACTCTTTCAAGAAAGCAAGTTGGAGGTAGCTGCAGCAGCATTTCTTGCTGTCCTAAGAATGAAAAGAGGATTTCACTAGCAGTTTATGTCAAATATTTATTTTTAAACTCCAATGCATTATTTGCATGTGTGCAGTTTTAGTCATGCAGTGTTATTTGTGGATGTTATTTTGAGCTGGAGTGAACAGCACAGTGGCAGCATAGCACAGGGGCTGGTGAGATACGAGGGTATCTGCTCTAGGAGCAGCTAAGGATATGAAAAGTAATTTTTCAAAAAGTTATGAATAAAGTAAAAGAGAAATAGGCTTTGCAGCAGTAGCTGTTGACCTTCTCCTTCCTACCTTGCAGTTTAATGAAGTTGGTTATGAATCAGCTGAACATTGTAGTACTGAGCTCTTCACTGTAATTTTGTCCTACATATTTCTTATATATTCCATCCCTAATTTTGGGGTTGATTTTATTCATATGATTTTATAGTATGCATGAATTATTTTTTTTTTTTCTCATAAGAAAAACAGTAAATAATTCTCCTAAGTGTGGTTTGCATTCACTTGTAGGAACAAACCATGTTAATATTTTCTTGTACTTGTCTGAAAGGATTCTTCAAAATAATTTCATCTTTACTATGAGTTAGTCTATTTAAAATTAATAAACCACAAGCAGTACAAACTAGAGTATCAGGACCTTCAAAGTCTTTAAAGATAGATATAGGAAATGGTATTTTATATTCTTAACATCTTTAAAACTTTTGAACTTTTTACTTAACATTTTTAATTCCTACCTTGGTGAACTTTTTCTGGGCATGTATATGGATGCAGGAAGATTTTTCTGGTCTCCAGAGGCAAAAACATACAACCAAAAGTCTTCCCCTCCTTCAATTTAAGCTGTAAATGCACTGATGTCTACTCTGTATTCTAAGGGATGAGGGGAAAAAAAGTATATTAAATGTGTAGATAAGTTGGCATGGAAGCTGTCACTCTAGTTCATAACTTATTCTTCTAACATATTCAGAAATCTGAACACTGCAGGAAAGCCCTCAGCATCCAGTGTTGCTTGGGCAACATGAAAAAGAATATAGTCCAAAAATGAAATAATTCATTTGTATTTTCCCCATTTAGGATACAATCAAGGAACATTACCAAGCTGGTCTGAGAACAGCCATCCTTCATTTTTTGAGACTGATTCTTTGAAGGCAGTGTGGTTCATCCTCCATGACCAAAATTGACCAGAGTTCCTACAGATAGTTTAGTTGAGTAGAAGCTGTGACTGTCCTAGCACTAACTCAAAAGGCTTGTTTGAAACAAACAGAAATCTTAAGCTACAGTTAACTACTGCACTGATTGATCCTGACATTTGTTTTAATGAGTTAGACGAGCTGAAAAAGCCATGCTTATTGTTTCAGCCTGGTATCACTCCAGAAGTCTCCTTTGTTTTTCCATTAAGGGTGTGAACTCCCACAGCAATGCAAGGGCAGGGAGCTTAATGACACTGAGACTCCTTTGGGCATTGAGTTTGACAGCTTAGTGTGGTAGTATTCATGCTCTTTTGTGTTTTCTTGTCAGCCTCAAAATCTGATCAAGTGTTCCTTTTATTTGCCTTGATTTGTTCCTTGATTGTTGACACTTTGGGAGAGTTTTAACTTAGTATTTTTTTTTTTATCAGCAGCTCTGTTAGTTTTACATTCTACATTAGGAGTTTAGTTTTATGTTCTAAATTCCTAGTTGCTAAGATCTGACAGAGAGCTGCTTTTAATTACATATTACTCTTAAAGACTATTTGTTGTACACTAGCAATAATCCTGGTGAAATTGATTTATTATAGCAATTATGGCCAATTTCAGGTTTGTTACCAAGTCAACTGCTGTCAGCATGCCCTTATAATTGTGTCACCAAATCCTTTATTATAAAAGAGCATACTTTAATCTTAGTAACTATATTCTAATATCATGTTATCAGCATGAAGGCAGGGTAGTTAAGCCCTGCACTATCATTTGAGTGACCTTTATGACTTGTCAATGAAATAAGAAGTAAAATGTACTTTTAGAATTACCTGAAAAGCTTAATTCCCACCACATCTCTAGATAAAGATCAGAAAGTACTCTTTATTATTTTTTTTTCCATCATGACAATCTATGTGTAAGATTCATTTCTCCATGTTTCTGAAAAACATTATGCCATCTACAGGCAGACATGAACAGCCCATCTCTCCCAAAGCCTGAAATTACAATTCTTGCCTTTGTGTGCTGGCCAAACCTGAGAATTTTCACAGAAGTGGCAGGAAAAAGGAAAAGCTCATTTTTCTGTATTATATGCTGTTGTTTCCCTGCTGTGATCACCTGAATACCTCCCTGCTACAAAACTATTGTAAACTCAAGTACTGTCAGTGCTTGGTTTCTTGTTCTCTGCCCATAGCAAGCAACAATTTAGTCTTCTGAAAAAAATACTTCAGTATAATTATGCTTTGTGATTTGAATATGGAGAACTTACTTGCTTAGCAAGAGGTCTGACTGGATGATCCCTGTGAGGTGTAATCTCTATGAATTGATGAAAAGATCTTAACGTGTCTTCTCCAGGAACATCAGCTGCCCCATCACAATAGACATGGAAAAGGAGGGGAGGAAGTGATTGTGAAAACTCCCTGTATTTCCTCTCTCCTTTCACCTTCCATACAGCTTATGTTTGTGATATTCCCTCAATTATTTTAGTAAAGAATATACTAACATTCAGTGAGCCTGAGTAAAATAGTTTTTCTAGTTATCCTGCATAGAGACATAATAAAACAATTCTCAGCCTGTACAATTTACAGTTCAATATAACAGAAAGCAGAGGTGGGGGGAAAGCATTACAACTTGCTAAAGAAGCTGGAGAAATGAGAAAATGAGGACTGGAGTTTTAAAGATATTTTGATGCTTATACATTGAAATATTGCTGGGCTAAATAGACACAGGGATATAAGACTCAGAGCCATGTTTTTTTCTAATTACTGTAAATTAATTGCAATTATACTCAGAAACACTGCTAGCAACTTGAAAAAGCTTTTAGGTGAAAAAAGTTTAAAGCAAAGAATAAAGCTTAATGGTTCTTTGCACTAGCTGTTGATTGGGTGACCTTCTACAGGAAGGACTCTTGCATATAGCCCACTCATATGATCTTTATAAATGCAAGGTAGCAGAACAGTAAAAACTTGATGAGGCATTCCTTTGTCTCATTTTTGCTAGGCAGAAAAAGGACTCTCCATAATGAGACACAACAATGGCTTTGTGGCCAACATGCTTAGAGGGAAAATGGCTGTTCTGAGTGCTTGTTAAGGGAGATTGATTCAAGATAAAAGAAATAAAAAAGATTATGGATTTCCAAAGCAATTACAATTAAACCTGACTAGCACCAGATGTCACCAGTTTAAAGGGAGCACAGGCTGAGTGTGCTCACCTTCCTAAGATACAGTGGGGACATTTAATAATAAAACTCACTTATGCATAAATTTTGGCTTCTGCAGGGTTAGGCATCAACTGAGCAAGGTTTTGGATGAGTTTAATGACTCAACAAAGGAAAAGGTTCAGATTCTGAAGCTGAATTTAGAAGCAGAAAAGATACCACCAAGACTAGACTTGTAAATTGAACTCCTGCAGATGCTGTGACTATCTAGGGGAACCAAAAATCTGTAGGTATTATCCAGTCATTAAAATTCCACAGACATGTGGAACCTTTTTAATACAAATGCACAGACCTGCCCCATCTCTTCAGTCTAACAATCACCTCAGTGCTGAGGCTGCCAGTGTTCCACAATCAGCCAGTACCCTACCTAGACTTCCTGAGATCTCTGGGCAAGGCCACAGGCATTATCTCAACTGAGTCAAAAGTCCAATACGTTCTGATAGGACTGTTTTCTCAGAGAGACTAACCTGCTTTCAAACAGCCATATAGAGAAAATTCCTGCATGAGAAATGGAAGTGGAAATCCTCTATCTTGAGCCTAGACTAACATGAACTACCATCTTCTAACAGGATACTGATGTGGATACCTGCTGTTGTGGATAGAACAGGTTTTATCTCTTATTGTTCAGTGTTTTAACAATGCTTAGGAGTTAATCTCTGCTGTAACCTCAGTTCATTTCAACATAATCTGTAGGAAAGAATCTGTGAGGGGGCAGTTTGCTTTATTTTTGACACAAAGCCTTCTCTCTTCTGCATATTAGTGTGTTTCAACTTGTAAGGTGGATGGGGGTTCAAAGCAACTGTGAGCTTCTATCCATCTGCATTTCCTTATCTGTCTTTGTATAGGTTTTCAGCTGCTTTTGCTGCTGTATTTTTAGCTTACCTTTGTCTTTGTATGCAACAACAGCCATGCTAAATAAAGATTGATGCATACAAAGAGTAATTGAAAATCTGAAGAAATAGATGTAATAAACAGCTTCTTTATCTTCAGTGCTTTGCAGTCATTTAAATACGTATCATTTATTTTAATAAGTCCACTGTTTTCACTGTGATTACAGACAGCATATATATTAATTGCAGGACTGAGGCTAAAATCTAGAAATGACACAACTGCACTAATATCTATTGTTGCTTGCAGAAGAAAGGTATGGCATTTGCAAAGCATTTAAGACATGTCGTGTGCCCTGGACAGAAAAAAATACTGAGGCACAATTTTGCTTTTGTTGTGTCCAGTTGGTAACATACTGATGAAATAAAATTGCTGTTGAAGTGCATCAGACATGTCAGCAGTAGGCTTTATTAGGTCTCCAGATAAAGCACAGGAAAAGGCTCCTTTTCTATTTCTGCTTCTTAATTATTAGAGACATTTTCAAAACACTTCTTAGCATCACATCTAGCAGACTTCTTCATAAAAAGAGCTGATAATATGTTTACCAGTGACAACACGGAGCTTTCTTTAATAGCAAAGTAATGAACAAAAATGCCATGACTGTGTGTTTGAGAGAATTTTGCTGGTTATTTCCCTAGTGGGGAAATCTGAATGAGTATACTGCAGTCTGAAAGGGAATAAAAAGTGAACTCAGGAAATGGGAAGAAGTAACATGTGCACTCTGCCAATGCCCCCTTCATCTTTCAGTCTAGAGCTGAACAGTAAAAAAAAAAATCAACTGCAGCCTTCATGCAAAAGCAGGCAGAAAATAGATATTCTCAGAGTCAGCCAAATCTTAAAGCTTTAGAGATAAGGACAGTGCATTGAATTAAAACCAGGCTCCAATGCGTGGCCAATGTACAATTTAAAGATTAGTACAATGTTTTTCATCTCTCTGTTCTGGCAGACCACTGCATTTTGAATCAGCTGCAGTTTCCAGGCAGCCTGCAAGCTTGGTCCTCACAGGCATCACCACCTCCTGTGACAAAGATGTTACCGTCAATCCCAGTATGTAGCAGTGCATCTTAGGAAAAAGGCTGAAGCTTTTCAGCCTACTCAAATGGTTAGACATTTCTGACTACAGTTGCTATGGGAATACAGCAGCAAAAATGAATCAAATCACCCTGAAAATTAGACCACTAAAGAAACTTTTAAAATCTCCACTGAAATGTCCAGTGGTGTTAAATCTCACAACTGTGTAGTTATTTTAATAATTGAATAACAAACCATTTCTCCAACGTCAGGAAGCAGTGTAAAGGGCAGCAGCAGTATCAGCAGTATCTTACTGTGAAGATGGTGTATAGAAAGTGCAAATAATATTATAAAACTTCTATAAAAGAATAACCAAGTGGAATAGGATGAGGTGGGTTTTTTGTTGTTTGTTTGTTTTTCTGGGAAAAGGAGTTTTACATTTGTATGTATTCTTATTCTTCTTTCCTTTGTGTAATTAGCTGCCACAGCTCAATATTGCCAATATTAGACTTTGCAACTACTAGGAGTACAGGACTGACTTTAAGGAAAGTATATGTGGTGTAATAACAATCCTCATGGGAAAAATCCTCTTTTTGATATTTCAAATGAAATTCATTAATCCACAACTAATTATTGCATTATCTATCTATGCAGTGCACCTGTGTGAGGAGGCTGTCTAATGATTGAGTTACTATTCTTCCAAATTCTAGCAACTACTGAGTAACCTGACTCATCTGTGAATTTTCTGTATTTCTTTGTAGGTCTGGACCTAGACTGCTCTGCAAGTAACTTGAGTTTAGTTTCTCAGGATAACACAATGGGATACTTGAAACCAATAGAGCTGCTGTCCTGGTGTTTAGTGGAATTCAGGATAGGTGCCCATATTCCTTGAACAACAGAAAGTGAAATATGTGCCATGAAAGAAAAGGATTTCCAGAAGCCACTGTGCTGAGGATGAAATACTGATATTGCCAGCCAGGGATGCTCAGAAGCAATAGGAACAAGTTGAGTCTCTGAAAGGTAGGGACACATCAAGTCCAAGTTCTAGCCTATGGGAAATGTCTGTTGCTGCTCAAGCACCACCTACTAAAGTGGTTTTTTTGTTTGTTTGTTTTGTTTTGGTAAGAAGTCCCTTTTCATAAGAAATTAGGATCCTCCCCAGAGTATCCATTTTCATGATGATTAATCTCTCTGGAAAGCAAGAGACCCCCTTTAAAGTGTATGTAAAAATTCAGTCCCTGTTCTACATTGTGTCTTCATATAAATAATGAACAACTCCAGCAGTAGCTCATGGTATGTGTTGGCTAGGATACTAACCTAGGGGCACTTGGGTTCCAAGTCACCTTCTTAATGAATCTTTTGAGTGTTTATAACAAATTGCTTCTTTCCACCAAGAGCTCTAGGAGAGGGAATAGGTAATAGAGCCTATGGTGTCCTCTTGATTAACCATGAAGGGAATCAATAAAGTGGAACAGATTCAGGGGTTATGGACTTTCTGGAGAGCTGATCAGGCATTCAAAACAGCTCCCACCTTTCCACTGCCAGGAGTGGGGTATTTTCCCAGCATGTTAAAGTGTCAAACACTAAAGTATTGCAACCCACACAGGGCAAGGTAACATTTTTTTTGCATTATACTTGAAGACCTGAGCTCCTAGAGTCAATCTAAGTTTTCAGCTACTGTAATTGTCTCTCAAAGCAACAGCTTTGTCAGTATTTTGGTCAAAAAAATGTGTTGAGTAGGAAATGAGAGAAGACCTTGACTTAAGTTCGTGAACAGTATTTGTCCTTTTCAATCTCAGCCATAGCAGTATTGCACTTTGAAGCCTTTAAACATTAACCAAGAATAAAGAACATTTTCTGCTGTTTGGGGCACTCGTGTTACATGCCCAAGGTCTCTTAGCAGTTGAGAGGATTATCCTGATTCTCTCTTTCATCTTCCTTTGGTTTGCCAGGCACAGTCTTATCACATGTAGGCTCCAAGTCTCAGTAGAGGGTGGATTGCCTTTCCCTAGAGTATTGGGCATTCTTGATGTGCTTACATTCAGCTTTTTGTCCTCTTCTGAGTATTATGCACAGATCATGTAGCAATTTATGACAGCAAGAAAAAAACTTTCTCCTGTTTTTACAAAGGAAAAGGGAAGAGTGAGCCAAGACCAGGGGTGATCCCAGTGCCATCCCTGGCCAAGGCAAAGGTCTGCAGTACCTGAGCAGGGCAAGCAGAGGTGGGGGCTGGTAACAGGGTCCACCCACAGCCCCATTCAGAGAATTTCATCAGGAGCAGCAGGAGACAGGGGTGAGGACATGGCTGCAATATGGGTCTGAGGGGTCCACGTGCAGGATGGGATAGACACCCCTACAAGTTGGCTCAGGGGCTCAGGCCTGAGCTGAAGTGGAGCTCCAAGGCCCATGGCAGAGGGCATGGGTGGGAGTCCCAGGTGAGGCTGGTCTACTGGTGCTCTCAGGGCTCTGACAGTGATATTTTAATAAATCCAATAGAGACCAAATTCCACACATTTATTTATGCTCCTGGGTTTGTTTATTGCATCTGTCCTATCAGCGACTTTGTTTTTCTGAGTTTCACATGCCAATTTATGATCCAAATATTCACAGGAATCATGTTTTTTGATCATTAAAAATTTCTAAAAGGCTTGCTTCCCTTCATTGCCTTCTTTTTTTCTAAATGTGCTGTATCTTTTGTCCTTGAGCTTACAAAAATAAAAACTTCGCTTTGGATTGTGTCTCATTAGGGAAGGTCTAAGACAGCTGGTAAACAGTGAAAAGCTCAATACCTAGAAATGTGGTAATTCTTAAAACTAGAGCACTGGCACAGTTTTCAGACAGCTAGTGCTGCAACTCTTCAATAATGTGAAAGTGATAAGGACAAGAGGGTTAACACTCCCACTGTGTTAACAGTGTAGTTTGGATAACGTAGGTGTCAGTGATGAAGATACAATTTCTTGTGAGCAGTCTTGAATTTTACTGGCAAACAGGAGGGCAGGAAAAAGGCTTTTCTGAAACTCAGTTCTCAGAAAGTGGGTGACAGTCACTTGACTACAGGGCAAGGTAAATACATTTGTTGATTAGCACAAGGAAATTCCTACTGGGTTCAAATTTAATTGTATGGAGCCAGTCTCTTTTCAGGGGTACACTCAATGAAGGGGCAATGGGCATGAACTGGAACACAAGAAGTTCCACATAAACATCAGGAAAAGCCTCTTAATTTTGAGGGTGGTGAGCACTGGAACAGGCTGCTCAGAGAGGTTGTGGTGTCTCCTCTGGAAACTGTCAAACTAGCCTGGTTGTGATCCCATGAAACCTGCTCTAGGCAAACCTGTTTTAGCAGTGGAGTGGACTAGATGATCTCCAGAGGTCCCTTCCAACACCTACTATTCTGTCATTCTGTATTTAATCTCCATCTGATATTTATTAGTGGTTATTCCAATCAAAGAAAGAACTCCAGTACTTCCTAGGAATATAAAAGAAAGGTATATCTGTAAAACAAGATTAAAATAGCTTATTTAACTTCAGATTTTCTGCTTATTGGTCTGATAGAAGTTTAAAACTGGTTATTCAAAACACTTTGACTTAAACCAGTCTACTCATATGGGGTCTGTTTGTCACCTTTCCTTGTTACTGCATGTACAAATTTTTCATGTTGGCAACTGAAGGCTACAGGAGTTTAAACCTCATCCTGGAAATGCTTGTAACTTTTAATTTCCACTCTGGCATCTAGGACCTTTGTTGTTGCTGTTTTCTCTGTTCTTGTCACTAATGAGGAAATATCTGTGTTATAATAGTAGTGAGGTTTCATTGAGCTCATGTCTTTTGTTCCATTGAGCTAATAGGTCACCTCTGTTTGCAATATGGAGTGATCTGCACCCTGGAGTAATTTTGTGGGGCACTTCCTAACACAAAGGCAGATAGGAGAGATAGGAGATAGGCAAATAGGAGAGTCCATTTATGAAAAGCTAAACTAACCTTGCAAACCCACTTTAAGAAATTCATCTGGCTTTAAATTAAAACAATACTTTGAGTTTTACAGTCACAAAACTGAGCAGGGAGACACAGCACAGTGTGCATCACAGCCTCTGGTGCTGAACCCATTACTCTGAAGGAGCCTGCAGATCAAGTGCTGCCAATTCACATATGAGCAGGTATAAATTATTGCAGTAATAATTTGAAGCCCTGAGCATCATCTAGTGATTAGATACTATTTATCATGTGTGATGATACCTAAAAAAAAAAAAAAAAAAAAAGCCACAATCTGCATTTTATAAACATTACTCAAAATTTCAGTTCTGTTCCAAATGAGAAAGCTGAAATTCGTTTTGCAAAGTGATTGTGGTTTAGACCCTATGCAAACAGGCAGCAGCCACCACAGCAGCCCCTAGCAGGACATATGTACATGGAATATAGCAGTCCTCTCTGCATTTCCTCAGCACTTGGCAAGAGAAGGGATGCTGAGGGGCTCTGTGCAGTGGAGGGCCAGATGCCTCAGCTTCTTCACAGAGTCTAGGTGACAGCTGGTCCCACGATGGGCCATGCTCAGCCTCCACAAAGCTGATCACCTCAGTTCCAGTGCCAGCACTGAAGAAAACATTAATTCTCTCCTACCTTTTTAATCTGCCCATACTGTACATCCTTTGCCCGTCATTCACATAGGTATGGGGCAGACATAATACCAGCACTGCATTTATTTAATTTCTCCACCTTCTACTTATGTATAAAGAGGAAAGAGAGGAGATGTTCCTCTGTAATTTGTAGTTCAAAGACCTCAAAGTGGTTCATGGACACACTAGCAGAACTAACAAACCCTCAGGTAGCTCTTTGTCACTTATTGCAGCATGTTCCCTGTTATAACCTGAGCACTCACTCTGTCCCTAAGGTAAAAGCTGTGGTGTCATTCCTGTAGTGCCTTTTATTTTTTCTGAGCCTATGTTAATTGCTTGGAGAGTGTATTTTTCTCCATGGTTTTGTTTCATCACAGTTAGCAGGTCCATCTCCACATAGGCCTCAGGCATCTGTTACCCAAACCTTCTGTTCATTAAAGATAGTTCTGAAAAGAGTGCAAAAGTGGAAAATGCACATGGAACTGAATGGTATACATGTATCCTTAAACTGTTTTAGGTTTGGCTGGTTAAATGGAGTTTGCTGCTTTTATTTAAAACAAAGGTTTTATTTTTAGGCCGTATTTTAAATGACATTGGCATAGAACTTTAAATCTCAGACAGCTTGCTGGCTTTGGAGTTCAAAGATACATCTGGGCAAACTCAAATCACAGAAAATAATAGTTTTAATGTTGCCACCTGTGTTATCTAAGAACAGCTCAAAGAACCTGATGATAACCTATCAAGAATGCCTTCAAAGCAAGAAAAAGCACAAACTATTCCATCATCTTCCAAAAAGTAATTTTCATGGTGTTCTGAAGCCCCTGAAAAATAGGTCTCTAGACTCAAGTGCTATCTCATCTATATTGCCACAAATATGAGTCTGAAATACTCTAAGCTCTTTGAAAACAAAACAATCTCTTCATAGCATGTAAGGCAATTTAGACTAGTTCTTCTTTCATTTTCTGCTTCTCTAGATAAATATTAAGTACTTAGAGGCCTCACAGTGTCTAAAGCCAATAAGATATTTCACCAAAGTTCTTTAGATCATTTGGAGTAGTTTCCATCTTCTTTCCAGAACTCAAAAAGCCATTCATCTCAGAAGAAAGGGTATTTAAAACACTGTCTTAAAACAACAACTTGTCCTTGCTGGCCCTTTACTGACAGTTTTAGCACATCAGACACTAAAAGATAAACTCCCAGGGGCATGGGACACTGTGATTCTAAGATTCTATTTGATTTCCGAATGTATAAAACAACAAGGACAGTTGTCAAGACTTTTCTCTGGTATTTTCTACACTATTTCATCAGCAAATTCAAAAAGTGATTTATTTATTTTTTTTTAACCTTCTTTTGATCAGATAAAATGCCACTTTCAAGTGCTGTATTTAACTAGTGTTCTGTTACCCTAAATCTTAGAGCACTGCATGAGGTATGTTTACTCTTATTATCAACAAATCCATTACTATACAGTAGGAATCAAGTATATTTAGGATTTTGCCTTTGCTACAAACCCTTTTTTCCACCAGCATTTCGATAACAGGTTTTAAAAAACTGATGTCAATGGTAATGGAAAAGAAAGGATAAAAAAGACTGACTCCCTTAGAAGTGATTTGCTAGTGATTCCTAGTGATTTCAATGGGAATAATTGGCCCAAATCTACCTGCAGTGCTGCAGCACAGGTAGATATACATGGACCAGTTTATTTCTGAAGGCTTCAGCTTCCCATTGAGGTGAAGGCTACAGTTGCAGGGAAAGCAGAATATAACGGTGTTATTTTATATATTTTATTTTATAGAGTAGTGCCTCTACTCTGCACTAGTGAGACCTTGTGTGGAGTATTGTGTTCAGTTCTGGTCTCCTCAGTTTAAGAGGGACATGGAAATACTAGAAAGTGTCCAATGGAGAGATATAAAGATAATTAAGGGACTGGAACACTCTTATGAGGAAAGGCCGAGAGCCCTGTTTAGCCTGAAAATAGAAGTCCAAGAGGGGATCTTATTAATGTCACCAGTGACAAGACTATGATGACTTCTTCTCTTTAGTGGGTGAATTACAAATCTAGTCATAAAATCCAGAAATCCTAACCCCTAACCCTTAGCAATTCCACCGTTTTCTGCATAGAACAGTTAGAGCCAACAACAAAGCCTAGTCAGAGTAAGTTTCAGTGCAACTGGAGAGTAAAGGTTCTCTGCATGCCAAGAAGAAACAAATGGGAAATACAAGAAATGCCATTCCCAGAAGGACCAATTATCCTTAGAAAGAATCCACTGGCTACTCAAAACTGATAAGCATATTTGAGCAAGTTCTATATTTTTCACTTACATGACTTCAAAGTGGATAATCATTCTGGTCATCTGTGAAGAGAATGAGTCTGGTCTGTTTTTTTTCTGTAGGCTGTTTTTTCTCTCTGTTACAGTGAATAGTTCTCAAAAGCAGCATTATGAAACAAAACTTGTTAAAAGCCACTTAATTATGTCAGACCTTCTCTCTATCATCATTTTGATAATGTGGGTTTTAAGAAACTGCTGACATCAGTAATGGAAGAGAAAGAAAAAAAAGTTCAACTCCCTTAGAAGTACTTCCTTGGAAACTTGGAGCACCACAAAATCTATAGCAAGCCATATATTCATATATATAAAAAGACCATTGGGAAAAAAATGTCTTGATTTTCAATTAGTTTCTTCTTCACCTCTGAGAAGCCAGTATCATTGATGAAAACAGCCATCTGGCTTATGTATTACTGCAGGCAATCTCTTTTTTTGCCCCCCATATTGGTATGCCATGCATGAGTTGATGACTTTCAAAGACTGTGAAAAGTTTATCAGTGATTCAGGGAGAGTCCATTCTTTGCTACAGTAGACAGGATAAAACATTATAGGTATATTACTCTGAATGTATTTGAAATTAATGTAATCTTCCAGTCTGCATTATGCATTTATTATGCATTAGTAGTAAATAGCAGTAATAAGTAGTAGATGTCCTCCCCACTAGGTGCTTATGACCATTCCTATAAACAAAATAACTAATGTAAAGAAAAGTGAAGGGGAAGACTGAAGTCAAAATGCAGCAGGGTAATTCTTTCTTGGTGCTCATGCTTCAACAATTGTTTCAATAGTGCTTTTAGCAGGACAAGACAATCTGCCTGCTTAGGTTTGTCTATACATGTTCCATGCCCTAGTATCTAAGCAGAGTCCTGCTGTGCAGTCTTACAGCTACATGTTGCTTATAGCACCTGCCTATGTTAGAACCTAACCTTCACTGCATCAGAAAGGCATTTAAGGACTTAAAGTTTGGAGTGGAGATGAGTTGTAAATGCGCCTTCTAGTATTTTCCTAATTTCCTTTGAAATGTAAGTATTAATATTATTTTTTGCCATCCTCAGTTCATATTGATTTATGCAGCAATTTACCTTGTATGGATTATTGCTTTTAAGATGTGCAGATTGGCCAGTTTTGAAAAAATCCAGCACACTCTCTTAAGGATTGTTATTTTTCATTCATTCTAAATCACTGCACACAGCTTGCTTGCTTTATTTCTTGTAGTTGAAAATTAATCTTTCTGAACCTCATACTAACCATGTTTGCCCCAACATGACAGGAACTACAAATTGCTATTGGCCCACTTTTAGTTTGGTAATTGCAGTAGTATAAATAACTATTGGAATATGTCTGACATTCATGTGCTGGTTTAGTTTGACATTCTCTTTCAATTTGACAAAAGAACTGAATATCTAGTTTCTTTTTTATCTATCTGTACTTTTAGATACAGATATCAGATACAGATATCTTTTTTGCACTCACACTCACCTCTCTTGTGTATGCTATTGCTAAGGTAGTTCCTACACAGAGAGGGGCAAGAGGTGCTGTACAGATTGTTCTCAACTGCTCTTTCCTCTCTGAGCTCTGGAGAATGCTTTGTTGCCAAGAATGAATTTCTCTTGCAACCTCAGTGCTGTGCTGCATACAGGTAGAATTTGTAAAATCAGGCTGTTCTTAGAACTACTGATTCAAAGAAAACTATTTCAAGTCCAGGTTGGTTTTTTTTATTACTATTTGCAAATGTGTCCTTGATTTTTGCTCTTTGTCTAGCATATTGTCTGTGGAGCTTCATTACAAAGCAGGAAGTGTGATACTGAATTTCACTCTAAGATACTTGGATAAGTTATCTGAATAGACACTTTGGGTGAAAAAGACAAAATGCAATGACATAGTGACTGTATCTATTAATGTAGAGTACTTTTAAAAATTATTATTTATTTTAAGTACCTGGTTTTGTTTAGTTTTTTGTTGTTGTTTTGTTGAGTTTTGTTTTTTTTTTAATTCATACAGCTTTAATATAATCAAGCAGGGCAGGTGGAATGAAGCCAACTATCAAAAAACCTCACTTTGAAGATCTCTTCTAAACAGTTTTGTTGATTTGTTGACATCTGACACCAATTCTTGCTCAAAGTCTCTGAATACTGATGCTTAGATGGAGGCAATGTTTCTATTGGCATTGGAGTTTTGCATGTTCCTTAGTATCATGGCAGAGGGGAATACTGGAATTTAGGTGGGAAGTGGTGGAAAAAATATTTTTGCAATGTGTTTTGCATGCAACTAGAAAAGGAGAAGAAATTAATCATTTACAAACATTGTCATGAACTGGAGATGAAAATGCAAATATGTATAAACTCCACACACACACAAAATACTAATAAGACCAGCTTGCAGAGTTTTGCAATAGAAATAAAAGGATGGTATAAATGAACTATGAATGCAAATGTATGTGAGAGCACCAGAAACCACAGCAGAACACGAGTTACGAGAATCCCTTATACTGATAGTGATGAACACCATTCTCAGGACACTGCTCCCAGGAAACCTTTCCCAGAAGCAAAATTGAGGCATGGATTTTGTCTGCCAAGATATGAAAGCCTGTGCACTGATAAGACCACAGCACAGATGCCTTGTCAGCTGGATGACTGCAGCCAAGTTGCAGCAAATCAAATACGCTTGTCTTATTAGTCCACCAGGAAAACAGACACAGATATTAGACAAGGAAGAACAGATAAGACGTGACTTAGCTTGCAATTTTAGAGACTGAAGGAAACAGAGACTGACCAATAAAAACTCCTAAATAGTGTAAATGATCCGTCCTCAAACTATTTCACCATTGCCAAAGAGCATCAGAGATGTAACGAGGACTCAGTAACTCATGTCCAATATGCAAGTGTTCCTATCCACACCACCTGGGCACACGTGTCCTGATATTTGTGGGTATGTGGATGTGAGACTGTGAGTATATTAAATCTGAGCCCAAATACATGCAGGTTGGTAAGTATTGCCTTCTCCTGCACAAGACTTCACCTTTACCTTTGTTATACTACTTTCTTACATACAGCATGGACTGACTGCTTCCTGCAACTTCAGAATACTCCCTACCATTCCTAGCTGAAGGATAAAACCAGAAAAGATTAAATTTTTTTTTATTTTATCTTTTTCTACTAGAGAAAACACATCACCCTTCCCTTGATGTTTGAAGGCTGGAGGCAGAACATACAAGCACAACTCCATGGCCCCTCACTATGGTTCTGTGACAGCTCTCAAAACACTGTTAAAAGTTTTACTGAAATCTGGACAAGTCTTTAGAACAAAAACCTGTCTGATCCTCTTGTATGCTGTGTGGTCAAATATAGCCTGATGTCATGACAACTCCCTTGGCCTTGTGTGTTTCCAGAAGAGCTGGAGCATAAACCCATCAGAAATGCTCACAGATTTATGCAAACAGACATGATGAAGTCACTTGTGAACATTTGCTGCATGCTGAAGAGCTATAAAGCTGAGTTAAAGCAGCCACAACACTCTCTAATTAGGTGCTGTGCCCAACCATGTATATATA